>CM058229.1:30772865-31001739 GCA_030180135.1 Orychophragmus violaceus
AATGGGGAAGGCCTCCTTTTATAGTGAAAATAGAGTGATCTCCACCCTACATTTGTCTCACTTCCCCTCTCCATCTTCCTCCACGATTCTACACAAAATCAAGCCAAAACAATGCATTCACTCCTTACCATACACTTGTAGCTCCCTTTTAGAAGCCTCTTGGATGATTGCCACCACAAAATTGATTGAATGCATCTAACTTCACAAACAAAGCATCTATTTCTTTCTAGAAACATTTAGAGGCCCATGCTCATTGTTGGGCTTGATTTAAGTCCAATACCACTTCATCCCCCAGCCCAAACCTTCTTGATCCAAGCCCAAGTCCTCATATTTTATTTTGAATTTTTAGCCATTAATTACCCTTTAATGGGCTAAAATTATAACTTAATCTAGGGGTCAAATTTTGCTAAATCTTTTTAACCATAGCTCATACATAAATTAATCTAGGGGTTAAATATTGTTAAATCCTTTTAACCATAGCTCATACATAAATTAATAGAGCTGTGGTCGAAATTTCATATTTTTTGTGAACTTAAGAGGGTTCTCCGACTCACCCGATCGTTTAGTAAATTTCTCGATAAAACGGGTTATTTATGAAAATTCACAAGAATTTCCAAAAATAATTTTAATGAATTTTGTTGAAATATAATTCATTTTATTTTTATCACATTCCGAGATCGGGATATTACACAGCCGTATAACGAAATCGAGAAATTGATCAATTCCAGATTTATGCAAAAGTAAAATAAAACTGAAACACTTACCTACCCCAAGACCAATCATGCCAGATACAAAAAAAAATCCAGATAAGCGACCAACGTAGAGACGAGTGTTTCCATATCAATCATCAAAGCTGCAAATTTTGTAGCGTTATATATCAGGTGCATATATATCTCTAATAATCAATGAGAAAAATTTACAGCGAGCCATTACGAAACCACTTGAAACCCATAATTAACAGAGGTAATAACAACAAATTTGAACCCAAAGATCCAATGACATAGGCTCTACGTACCTGGAGATCTTTGGAAGTGTATGTCGGGTTGTTTTTCGGACGGTACCTTCTCATCAAGGAGCAGGAGAATGATGCCCATAAACTCGCTGTCCTTCTTCAGATTATGTGCGTCCCAGAATCGGAGGAGGCAGCTAACCACCTATTTATTGGAACGGCCGAGATGGACTGAAGCCATGGTTGCTGTTTGGGTTTTTTTCTTTGGTGTTGTTGATTTCTGTGGGATTTTTTTGGATTCGCGAAATAGTGTGGAGAAAAGCGGATGGTGGTAGTTTTGTATTAATAGCGGCTGGTAGATATGAAACGATTGCAATTGATGGTGGATGAAGTTGAATTCGGTTGGAATGGCATAATGATGGTGATTTAAGTGTCCAAGGGAGAGCAGAAGTCCTCTGTAACGGTTATTAGCCATGGGAGAGATGGAAGAAATGTCTATAAGAGGAAGGTGTCAATCGAAGACTAAAGATGGTTTAGCAAAATATCAGGGTTTCACTTTCGCTTTAAATAACGGGCCAGATGGAATATACGTTTTGGCCCAATGGTTATGAGAATAAGAAATGCAGGCCTAACGAAAGCCCAATACGTTTTAAAAAAAAGTGACGTGGAGCTCTCTATGGAGAGAACCACCTCTTATTATATCTATACTATTAAAAAAGAAGTACAAAATAGAAAATGCCATTAGTTTTCACTTTAATTACAATATTTGCCATTTCATTTCGTTGATAAGCTTAACAATTATTAAAGGATATAAATGGTGTTAATTGCACCCAGTGTATCTTTCTGAGAAAGTAATAGCAGAATTGTATCTTTCAAAAAGTTTGTGTATTTTAAATTTTTTTTTGTCTTTTAGTGCATTACAAAGACCATTTTAGCCTTATAGAAAAGTGATGGGTATACTTGTATTTTAACATGATGGGTATACTTATCGAGTATCAATAGGTAACAGGTCTGTATGTTTACATGTTTTGGGTATTTTTATAGGTTTTCGATATTTTATAGGTTTTCGAGTATTTTACAGGTTTTTTGATTATTTTATATTCAAAAATACATGAACCAACCCAAACATAGTAGAACCAATCCGAACGCGGCCAGAAAATAGTTAAGTCCTTAAATGGGTCTTTAGGTATTATATTCATTGGACCCGAAACCTAAAAGAACCTGCCCCGAATTCGATCCAAAGACATGAATACCATAACTACTCGAAACAAATAAAAAATCATTTTACTACTATCCCGCACTGAGCGCGGATCAAAATCTAAATCTAGTATAGATTATAGGAGTCGCATAATCTACCCTATCTATAAATTCTCCCTAACATTTGGTGTTTCAAGAAAAGAAAAAAAAGGTCCACCAGTTCTACCTGAGGCCCAATGTAAATAAACTTATATTAGCTAAAGAAAAAAATATGTACGTACAAAGTAGGTTAGCGCCGCCCTAATTTATTTTTACACTCTCTCCGACTCTCCACTGTTTCCCATATTATATATACAAGAGTTGACCCGCACTGAGCGTACGGATATTTTTTTCATTTTGATTCACATTAAAGAATTGTTTGATTTTTTTATGTTAATAGACAATTTTTGTATTAATATATGATAGTTAAATAATTATTTTTCTATTTATATTTTAGATGTTAAAAAGAGATATTTTTTTATTTCTGAGTTTGTTTTTTAATTATGTTTGGACAACATTTGATTTTGTTTTATTCGTTTTTAAAACATTTATAATTGATTATATTTACTTCCAATTGTTATTTCAAATTAAAATAAATATTAAATACGATGAGCGCAAAGTATTAGTTTGATGATTCTTTTCTATTTATTTTTTACTAATTTTTTATTCAAAATCGTTATATTTGTTTATATTACTATTTATTTTAATTATTTATGTTTTCTAGAATAAAGATTTTTTATATAGTTTTCGGATCTACGTTATACTCTTTTTTAGATTATATAGCGTGGATATTTATCTGTAATATACGATAGTTAGTATATTCCAAAAATATTATTTTTAATCTTTATTAAATATTGGCACTAAAAAATCTGGAATTTCCATATATAATTGAAAGAGTATATCTATGTTTCTACATTGAAAAAAAAAAACGAAAATGTTTCTAAAAATATGAATAGAGATCCAATATATTTAATCACGGATTAATTCAGTAGAAATAACGATATTATCTTAACTAATAAAATTAATTTAGATTTTCATAAATATTATCTTAACAATAATAAATAGGGTTGATATGAAAGTTTCATAAATAAAATAGTTTTTGCTTCTATAATTCTGATATTGTTATGATTTTAAAGATATAGTAGAATATAAATAATTGTGATTTATTGAAATTAAATGTAATTCAAAATTATCTTTTCTGTTGGGCTTAAAATTAGGAAATGAGATATTTATGAGATTTTAAAATCAAGATATATCATTTCCATAATTGAAGATTAAAATTTAGTAAAATTAAATGTCATCCAAACTTGTTTTTTAGATTAAAACAAGGAAATAAAATATTTAGAAAATTTTAAAATTAATATATAGTATTTACATAACGTAGAAAAGTAAATTAATTAAATAAGAAACTTTCAAAATATATAAAATAATCCAAATCAAACCTAAATTGACAGAAATCTCTAGATTTTTTTTTTTACCAATTGGACCAACATGGATTGATTTAATTTATAGTTTGAATGTAGGTACCAAACTATATCAAATAACTTATCTACTGATGCCCATGCAGTTAATGGTCACAAAAGTATCATTCATGGTCCATCCTATTTTCAAATAGGTTGAAGATAATACTTTTTCTTTATTTTGCAAGCCAGACGGAAAATCATGTGATTCTGATGGTAAAAATACAATATACACAAAGCACAAGAATGTGACACATTTTTCTGCCAAAATATTATATGACACTTAGGAGTTAGCTTGTGTAATTTGGCTGTTTGATGACAATCCTTTAATAAATAGTTGACGTACAACAAAAAAAACTTAAGAATTCGAAAGTAGATTTGAAAAACACGTTAACGAAAATCTTATTAGTTTGGTAGTTTTAGATTTGACAATAAAAGCCGCTAACATTAACAATACACGAACTTGAGTTAATCGGTCAAAGAGACAGCTACACAAATAAATAACCATATAACTTTAATTACCGTAAAAAAGTTTTCATATATAGACATAGACTTATAGTACATAACAAAAACATAAACAACATCAGGGAGAAAGAAAAGAAGAAGTGGGGATCGTGAGAGGTGGAAGAAATATAGGACAATTATAAACAATTCTGAAAATTTATGTTTTAAATGGAAATGATAACGGATCATTTGATAAAAAAAATTTGATGATCCGGAAGAAGACTGCCATAGCCAATAAAAAAACAAAAATAGAAAGAAAACTTTTTGAAAATCGATTGTTTACCACCAAATCAATGTCGCCAACACTTATTCGAACTATAGGCTCATTAAAACAACTGGGACTTATGATGTGAACTAACAATATCTTGGCAACAACCATCATTCAGACGTTTAGATCTCAATTATAAATTCACACTCCTTTCTATAGAAATTCTCAGACGTTTGTTAGTTCATCTCATATCATTAAACTTTAGCCTCTTACCAAACGAACAAAACAGAATTAAAAAAACCAAAAACATAGAATCCTTTCAAAATCGATAAGAAGAAGAAAGTAATAGAAATGACAACGAATAATTTGACCAAACATTTGATGATCCGGAAGAAAACTTCCATGGCCAATGAGAAAAAAAGATAGAGACAGTTCTTGAAAATATGGAAGATGCAAACGATTGTGTTTCTAGGCCACCCCAAGCTCCCTTTAAATAGGATTTCACAAACTTCTCTCGAAAGCTTGGTATATGCCATAGAATATTTTCTTTTCAAACTCGAAATAATAAAATTTCGAAAGATATTGTGCATTTTTAGGAAATAAATTAATTAAATAAATTAAAATCGATATTAATCAAGATTATAAAGAATATTCACCAAAGTTTCAGATTTCTGTTTCCTAAAATATAGGCTACGAAAATAAATGTATATGGTAAGTCGGTTGACAAAATGAATTAAAAATAAATAAATAAATAGTAGGTTAAGAAACCCAACTAATCTGACGGATAATATTAAATATACGAAACGAATGATCATGATTTTAAAAAAAGATCTGCGTGTATATCTGTATTCCAAATTCGGATCCACCCAAATATCCAGGCGTGACCAAAATTCTAAATATTCCAATTTTACCCTTAATGAAAAAATATAATCTCTAACGATATCAAGGGCAAGTTTCGGGAATACAACATTTATGTACCAAGGACGGTTTCCTGTTTTTATAATATAGACTAGGAGAAAATCTGTGCAAATACGCGGATTCTTAAATTTATAAATATTTAATATATTTTGATATTATTTTGAGTATCAATATTTTATATATTTTAGTTTATAAATTTTATATTTTTCTTTCTTTTTATGAATATAATGATTTTTAGAAGAGAATATGAGCTAACATACCATTATTAATTTAATTTATTTTAAAAATAAATATTTTTAATTATCATATTTAATGAGCTTTTTATAAACTTTTATTTCCTTTAACATTTTTATGTTCCTTTTAATTTTTTATAAACTATTTAAAAATATATAGTTGCTATTATAATTTTTCACTTATCAAACTTTTAAATTTTAAGTTTCATTCATAATATTTAATATTTTTAGTTATCATTTTAAATTTTGTTAATTTTATATATATTTAATTGATTTTATCTTCTTTTCTATGTTCTTATATTTTATAGAATTTTTTATTTATTATTTTGTCTCATTTTTAACATTTTTATTTATTCTTAATAATAATTATTTCTATATTTTAATATTTTTAGTTATTATTTTATATTTCTTTAATTTTTATATATTTCTTTTATTTTATTTTATTTTTTCTATGGTTCTTTGCTTCTAGTTTTCAATTATTGTAAATTTTTTAATAATTTTATCTTTACTTTTATTCTTATAATTTGATATTTCACCTTTAATGAGATTTATTATTTTTGTTTATTTATTGCATAAAATATGGAAGATATATTTAAAATTTGTAATATATAATATTTATATGTTTATGATATTCTAAATTAAATTTAAATTTAAAATTTATGTTTCAATATTTTGTACTAATTACATTTAAAGTAACTAATCATACATTAAATAGTATATTTATTTTAGTCCAAATGATGACTTGAAAAAAAATTGTTTAAAATTGGCCAATCAAAAGAGGATTTATGTGTCATCTGGAGAGAGACCCCCTCATCCATTATATATAGGATATATATTTATATATATCATTGATTTTATTTTATTTCTTATGTTCTTATATCTTGTATAATTTTTTTTATTGTCATTGCATCTCATTTTTATAGTATTTTCATTTTATTCTTAATAATTATTATTTCTATTATTTTTTTCTATGGTTATTTGCTTCTAGTTTTCAATTATTGTAAATTTTTTAATAATTTAATCTTTACTTTTAATCTTATAATTTGATATTTCATTTTTATTGAGATTTATTATTTTTGTTTATTTATTGCATAAAATATGGAAGATATATCTAAAATTTATAATATTTAATATTTATATATTTATGAGATTTTAAATTAAATTTAAATTTAACATTTATATTTCAATATTTTTATTAATTACATTTAAGGTAAATAATCTTACATTAAATAATATATTTATTTTAGTTCAAATTATGACATAAAAAATTTTGCTTAAAATTGACCAATCAAGGGGTTGATGTGGCTGCTGGAGAGAGCCCCTTCATTCATTATATATATAGGATATGGCTAAGGTCTTTTTGACAAAAAAAAAAAAACCAATCTCTTGATATTCTCTAGGTCTGAATAAAAGCTTTTAACATATCTCTCTTAGTCCGATCAGCATCATGAATTCAGACTCCATTCCGATTGATCTCATCTTCCAGATATTGTTGAGATTACCTGCAAAGTCAATCGCGAGGTTTCATTGCGTGTCGAAGCTATGGAAATCAATATTTGATCATCCATTGTTTTCCTGGGCTAAGCCGCGTCTCTTATTCGCCATCGAAGAAAAAGGTGTGTGGAGCTTCTTCTCGTCGCCTCAGCATCAAAATTCATATGAGGAGAAGTTGATGTCGTCCCCTCTTGTAGTTACGGCCGAATTTCATACGAAGACTCCAGACAATATGCGGATGTATCCTTCTACTGGCCCACGATACCAAATGTACCGACGATTTTTCGCATGTCGCTATGCCTCTGGTTTGATCTATTTCTATCCTACGGACATCAAAGAGAAGGCTTACTATGATGTGCCTATGATATGTAATCCTAACACCGGACAGTTTGCGACCTTACCTAATCTGAAAAGGTACAGAAAAACTTATAGTTTTTTGGGGTTTGATCCGATCGACAAGCAATTCAAGGTATTGTTCATGGGCTATCTATCCGGTCCTTATAATAGTCATAGAATTCTCACATTAGGAACTGGAGGAGAGATGATGAGGTGGAGAAAGATAAAATGTTCCTTACGGCATGAGATTGCGAGTGAAGGGATATGCATCAATGGGGTTTTGTATTACTTAGGTGATCTCAAAGGTTGGGTCAGGTCTGATGAAAGGCATGATAATTATGTAATATTTTGCTTTGATGTTAGGTCTGAGAAATTCAAGATGATAGACGTAAAAAGCTTTTGTAGTTTGATAAACTATAAGGGAAAATTAGGTGTGGTTTATTGGAAGGGTGATGTTGACTCATGGTATGTTGATGATGATGATGTTGTCGACGATGATGCCACTGATGAGGTGCATGTGTGGGTTCTAGAGGATGCAAACAAACATGAATGGTCAAAATATGTCTACACTTTGAAGGATGATGATAAATTCTTCTTTCGTTACGGAAAGGTTTCCGTCGTTGGAGGGACTGCTACGGGTGAAATTGTATTTTCGATGTGCGAGTACACATCTAAAGAGCCGTTTTATGTTTTCTACCTCAATCCCGAAAGGAATAATCTCCAAAGAGTTGAAATCCAAGGTTTTGGAGAATACCATGAAGCGTTTAAGTATCATAGTGTTTACATCTTTGCAAACCACGTACAGGATCCTAATGCTAATGATCCAAAGCTTTTCATGCCAACCTATGCTCCATATCTCGAGTGGCAATGGGGAGACTCAGAAACTGAATCAGAACCGGAAGACTCATAATCTGAATCAGAATGAGAAGAATATAAAAACTTATAAACACAATCATTGAAGTTAGATGAAAGCAAAGGTCAATGTCATTTTGTCCTCTTATATCTATGCATTTATGCTCTTTAATTAGTTATGTACTCCTTTTAGTTTACTATTTTAATAAATCAAGTTTTCTTTTAAAATTCCATCTCTTTTTCAATTCTAGATCAATAATATTCTACATGTGGTGATGAATACAAAACAAAAAGCGATTAGGTTTATCTCTATACATATAGATTATATATTGATAAGGTTGTCTTATGGGACTTGAATGGTCTTATATGAGATGTTTGGTTGATGACTTTATAGTCAATTTAGGGTATCAAAGTAATTAAACCAAGAACGACGTTGTTAATCATAGTTGTGTATGTTTGACCAAAAAAAAAAATCATAGTTGTGTATATGAATCATTGAGTGTCTTGACGAAGAAGCATAAATTTTATACTGATATCCTGATAAATTTCGATTATTGAGTAATATTATGCATAAATAATCATCATATATAATGTGACACATCATCCCCCTATAATTGATCCATTTCAATTTTTTTACACATCAACATTTAGTTATTCGTTATTGCAGTCTAGAATCCTGTTCGGTACAAAACATTCAATCACGCTGATGCAACTAATAAAAGAATGAGAAAAAGTTTGAATCTTGGATTGTTAATTGAGCAAAAAAAATGTTGATCTGAAGTTAATGGCTCACTCACCTGTTGAGATGCCTGAGCACCACCGGCTAAGTTGAGAACATGATCAATATCACTCGCATGAAAAACCTTTCGGCAAACTAGACAATTTCCCAAGCTATTTAGATATATTTCATTAAACTCCACTTTAGAGAACCGTTTTTTTCCAGTTTCCATCAAAAATATATATATCTCATGAACCTTTTTGATCGATATCACTCTCCGTGTCTTCGATTTCTAGTTTTGGCGCTTCCTCTTCGCTATCCATTCCTAGCTCGTCGGCGTGGGGATTTGCAGAGCTCCGGTGGCCTGGTATGGTGGTTCTGCTGGTCGAGATTTGCGGCGGTTGTCTCTTGGTCTCGCTCAGTTGCTTGATTAGTGGTTTGTTGGGCTGTACTCTTCGTCTCCTCTCGGCAGCGCGTGCCTTTCTGTCTTGGTGGCCCGTCTCTTGGTCATGGTTGCCCGGTGTGGCTGTGGTCGGTGCTTTAGATGGATCTGAAGTTTCTCGTTCGTGATGCCTGCAAATCCATTTTTGCTGCTGTCGATTTTCTGAGGTTGGTTAGTGGTTAAGGAATCCTGGTTTTAGTTTGGTTTTCTGGTTTAGCGTTTAGGCTGGCTTGTATCCAGTCGTTGTTGTGCAGCTTGTCTGGTCCGTGTGGCTGGTTTCAGTGTGATTAAGCCATCTCCGATGCTGGTTTCTTTAGTTTCGGTTTGCAGCTCGTGTGCTGGTGTGTTGTTGTTGTCCTCGGGGTCTTGTTTCACCTGGGGTTTCGTTTCTAAGTTCTGAGTCTTGGAGTTGGCGGGTTCGATCGGGTCACGACCAGTTTCTGGTGGTGTTGGTTTCGAGCGGGAATCTTATTGCGTAGTTGCCGCTTTCAGCCCAGGGATTCATGTGGGTTTGTCTTCTTCCGCGGTTCTGTTTAGGCTGTGATTTATGCTTGGATGAGCTTTGGGGTCAGTTGAGTCGCTGGCGCCCTATTTACTGGACCTTGTTAGCCCTTTTGCGGGATGAACGGCATAGCCGTTGTTTGCTACGACTCGGTATAACTCGTCATCAGCTCTGTTCCTAGAGGCGGTGTCTTCAACCTTCGTCAAGTCCCTGTAACTTGTGTCTCGTTCCCCTTGTCATGTGCTGTCTCAGATCTGGCGTATGTTGGCTTGGTACTTGCTGTCTTTGTCTTCTTCAACGACGGATTTGCCGAACTATAGGTTTTGAACCCTGCCTTGCTGCTTGTTTCGACGGAGAGGACTCCCTTTCAAGCATGTCAAGAGGTTGCGTATGTTCTCTTTACCTAGGATAGGAGATCCTTGGCTCCGGTTGTCGCGACAATAGATAGTAAAGTCCTTGTCCTTGTCATACGGTCCTTATCCTTTAGTATTTGTTAAACTTATCGGTTATGGCCTTAAGTTTTTTCATCTTGTTGTCTCTGGGAATTTTTATACTCGCCGGTCTGTCTCTGTCCTTGTATTCGTCATTGCTTTCTTTCGAGTTGTATCCAGTTAAACCTATTGGCGGTTGCCTTAAGTTTTAATTATATTCCATCAGATGACAAAAAAAAAAAAAATGTATATTATTGTCGCCATTTTTTGAATCAGCTTCTTCTTTTTTTGCGTATGAATCCAATTTGACCACCTAATGATGCA
Source organism: Orychophragmus violaceus (assembly GCA_030180135.1). NCBI lineage: Eukaryota > Viridiplantae > Streptophyta > Magnoliopsida > Brassicales > Brassicaceae > Orychophragmus > Orychophragmus violaceus. The sequence goes on from CM058229.1 coordinate 30,783,473, forward strand.
CTTTTTTTTGAACAATCCTCGCCTACACAGAACCGGTCAAGGCAACTTTAGTTAGACACCAATGACAATTGACAATGGCTGTGAAGGCTAGTATCCAAAATCATATTGTTGTTTATTATTTTTCAAGATTGTGATTTGACGTCATCATTTACAAAGCAGTCAACTTTCGGTTTAGGAAGATCCAAATAGCATATGTGCTAACCACTAAATCCATGGATGCAACGGGAATTTCCAAATTCATGGTGAATCCATTAGCTGGCAGAAAAACACAGCGTATAACGAAATCGAGAAAATGATCAATTCCGGATTCATGCAAAAATAAAATAAAACTAAAACACTTATCTACCCCAAGACCAATCATGCCAGATACAAAAATCCAGATAAGCGGCCAACGTAGAGACGAGTGTTTCCATATCCATCATCAAAGTTGCAAATTTTGTAGCGTTATCTATCAAGCGCATATATATCTCTAATAATCGATGAGAAAAATTTACAGTGAGCCATTACGAAACCGCTTGAAACCCATAATTAAAACCCATAATTAAAAGAGGTAATAACAACAAATTCGAACCCAAAGATCCAATGACATAGACTCTACATACCCGAAGATCTTTGGAAGTGTATGTCGGGTTGTTTTCCGGACGGTACCTTCTCATCAAGGAGCAGGAGAATGATGCCCATAAACTCGCCGTCCTTCTTCAGGTTCCGTGCGTCCCAGAATCGGAGGAGGGGCTAACCACCTGTTTATTGGAACGGCCGAGATGGACTGAAGCCATGGTTGTTGTTTGGTTTTTTTTCTTTGATGTTGTGGATTTCTGTGAGATTTTTTGGATTCGCGAAATAGCATGGAGAAAAGCGGATGCTGGTAGTTTCGTATTTATAGAGGCTAGTGAGAGTAGATATGAAACGATTGCAATTGATGGTGGATGAAGTTGAATTCGGTTGAGATGGCATAAAGATGGTGATTTAAGTGTCTAGAGGAGAGCAAAAGTCCTCTGTAACGGTTATTAGCCATGTAAGAGATGGAAGAAAGGTCTATAAGCGGAAGGTGTCAATCGAAGATTGAAGACAGTTCAGCAAAATATTAGGTTTCACTTTCGCTTTACATAACGGGCCAGATGGAATATACGTTTTGAATAAGAAAGACAAGCCTAATGAAGGCCCAGTACTTTTACAAAACTAACGTGGAGCTCTCTTTTTCAGATTTCTGGAATAACTAATCGAGAGAACCACCTCTTATTATATATAAGATTAGCTAACACATCAATTTTTGTGTGAAGAAAAACAATATATACTAGATTTTGACATGCGTTTTATTTCTTTACAAATTTAATTTTTTTATTTATTTTGTTATTAGTAATTTAAAATTTTAAATTATTCAATCTATTTTTTATAATTGTTTAACCCTTATTATAAAAAAAATAGTTAATAATTTAGATTTTTTTAAAAAAAAAGTTGTATGTTATTTGGGAGGAGGTATATCATAAAAAAGATTAAAACAACGATTTCACATTATAAGTTTTACCCGCGTTGTATCGTAAAATTATGGTTTGGAAATAATTTATTTTTATTTTTCTTATGAAAAAAACCATTATAAAAGTTATCGAGCATCATTATAATTCAACGGTGTTCCGGCGATTAACACAAATCCTTTCGGATTTGTTATGTCATCAACTACCGGCAAGAAAATCACCATGGCATTTGTTGATTTCACAACAGAAACAAATTTCAGAGACAAGATTTTTTACAAAGACCTTGGTACGGAAATGTTGGTACCAATATGTCTACCTTCCAGAGTTACATTGCGACACATCGGATTTCAAGATGTGTTTTGTAAAAGAAAAGTTCAGCCAAAAGAAGCTGCAAACAAATCACATCAGAGAAAATTCAAATATGAAGTTGGACAATATCGATATTTCAATCGTTTAGCGAGTAAGACTACTCCTCGGAAAGCATCGTCAAACTCCCTTCTGCTGCTTTTTCTCAGTATATGACACATACATTCGTGTATGTAATAACTGTGTTGGTGTAATTTTGCATATGTCTTTGATTTTTTAATCAAACTATGTATCATTAATAAAGTACAAATTTGTCGGAAAAAAAAAGTTATCGAATATATGTTTCATCTTTATTGCCTTTTTCTATAATATTTATTTATCAACCAACATATATTTATATATATATAATTTATTACGTTTTTAAATTTTTAAAAGTTAAACATTTTAAATAACAATATATTTATTTTTTGAATTTTTAAATATTTATATAATTGAAATTGATTACTTCAACTTTTTAACATTTTTCATTTAAAAAGTTCAATTTTAATATTTTATAATTGAAATTGGCTAATCTATTTTTCAACAAGTGTTATAATGGTATATAATTTAAAATTTTGATGGAATAACCCGTTAAAAACTGCATTCCAACATGAACCATAATTTGACGCATCATATATTTGAATAATATAAATATTGAATAATTTTAATATTTTATTAAATTAAAATATATCAATTGGAATTAGTTCATATATATATATATATATATATTAAACTCGTGCAAAGTTCATTTTTAGAATTTGAAGTTGGCTATTTTTTTTTAACCCGTTCTTATAATAGTTTAAATATTTTACAATTTGATGGAACAACCCGCTAAAAATTGCAATAAAAAAAAAAAAAAAATTTTACGAAATAAATAAATTTAAAATATTTTATAAGATTTTTTAATAATATACAAATAGTTGATGTTTAAATTATTTAGTTATATTTATCAATTAATTTAAAAGTTTCACGATTATATATATATATATTAATTAGTAAAATAGAACTCATTATATTTAGCTTGTTTGGATACATGTTTAGTAATTGTCTTGTTTGATAAATGGATAGTAGAAAAAATGTTATATTCCCTAATTACCTTTAATGAATATTACAAATACCCTTAAATTTCCAATGACATATCTAATTATATAATTGAAAAGTGAGAATGCACCAGATTCATTCTCACGAGGTTAATTACCAGCCTACCTTTAATGAAATTTTAATGAATTTGTTTCTCTTAATTATGTTAATTTTTCTTAAAATCGAGTCCTTTAGTTTATGTTAATTTTCCTAAAATCGAGTTCTCTAAATTATGTCAATCTTCCCTTTAAAAAATCGTCGTATTAGGGACATAATGTCTCATATTGCTAGTTGGAAGGGATCCTTTGTAATATATAAGGTATATGGGTCACTCCACTTATCAACTTAATATAGAAGAAGAAAGAGGAAGAAGAAGAAGAAATAAATCGTTAGCTAATTATAATGCTTGCGCGATATAATGAACGGAGTTTTGGAATTACAATTGTCTACGAAAAAAGCATAAATTTCTCTAAAAAGTCAATCAACGGGTCTAAATCTCATGAATCTAAAATATTTCATAATGATAATAAACTTCCAATTTTGTTTACTCTAACAAAATATTATGCCCGCACAGGGTGCGAGCACCCCACCTAGTTTTGTAATATACATATAACCAAATGCTAGTCTACAAAACACTATATTGTTTCAATAGTATTGATTAAGGAGCAGTATATTGTTTGCATGGGACGACAAAAAAATGGGACCAACTAAAACAAGTATCAGAATTAGATGTCGAACATTTTTCTCTTTTCTCTCACAAAACATCTCTTTCCATTTTCTCTCCTTTTTCAGAAATCTCTTCTCTTCTCTCTTCATTTTGAAAATTTCTTCTCGTTTTCTATGATTTCTCTAATCATCGAGAAATCAGAATCAGTCATGGCTCAAAAAGAGATGTAGAAGCTTGCTGCTTCAACCACCAATGCGTCTCGGATCTCTGTGGCGGCAAATAAGAGGATTCGACGATGATGCGGAGGAGATTAAAATCATAGCTATACTATGTAGAGCTGGGATTGCTGAGGGAGAGGTTGTGACGGCATCAGATCGAGAAAAATTTTGGGCTTATAAACATTTTATGGCCCATTAAAGTCATAAACATACAAAATTTTGAAACGATTTTGTTATTCTACGCTAGTTAAAAAATAACGCGTCTGCGTTGAGACGCGGCCGCCGAATTCAGAATAGCTTTAACCGATTAGCTGGGCCAATCAGGGGAAAGTCGTAGCGCTCACTCTACGACTAACAACTAAGCGGCCGTCTAGACAGTTAGGCGGCCGCTCTTTCGAATAGTGGTTTTCATTAAGAGAAAGCTCTATTTATAGACCCGAAGCTTAATCTCTGAAAAATCATGGATTGACATTTAATCATATACACATAAATTTAATAAACAACATCGTGTTCAGTGAATGTAATCATTTTCTCTCCCTCCCCCCTCCTCCCCCCCCCTGTGATAACCGAGGTGGTCACAAGGTCGGGATGCGCGTCTTGCTAGAGAGTTGACGCGCTCGGTCCGAAGGAACCAAGTTGTTCTTGAGAGAGAAACGACTAGATTCAGAGACTAGCAGGTGTTAGAAGCGTGCTCGGGATGGACGAGAAGAGAATCGTGTTCGGGTTCGTTCAAAGGAGAATAATGTGCTCGGAACGAGCGTGCCTTTATATTCAGATATCCGAGCAGGTCGAGAGACGTGCTCGGTTTACAATTCGGGAAATTGACTCTAGAGAGAGAAAGTAGTAAGAAGTGCACGAATCCCAAAAAGTTACATTAATGTACAGTGACGACTCCTATTTATAGTAAAATACGGTCGTACTTTCTACAGGTCGTTGACCGCTTGTCGAGTTCGTGCGAGTTGGGCCGTACTTGGTGACGTGATGGGCCGAGTCGTACATTCCTTTGGCTGTTAGCGTAGCCGAGCTGACTTGCTGCTGTTCGGCTTAGCCGAGCTGACTTGCTATCGTTCAGCTGAGCCGAATCGAGCCGATGACGATGGGCTCGGTTCTAGCGCGTTTGATTGGGCTTCTATTGCTCTATTGGGCCGGCCTTTATATTAAGAATAAATCCTGGGCCTTCTAAGTGGGTGGGGTGCTAAACCCATCTATAACAGTAAGCCCCCCCCAGTTCGTCGATCTTCATGATATTTGGAGTCGGCGGATTTGAAGATGTCTTAGTTGGGCCGGTATTTATTCGGTATAGGTCTGGTCGTCTGGCTTTGTTGTTTTCTTCTTGGGGGGTTCAAGGGTTTCTTGGGAAACGGCGAGATACTGAAGAGCCGTGTTGGTGTAATGATGATACCTATAACCGCCGGAAGCCGAAGAGTTGTGTAGGGGTCATCATTCCGCTTGTCTTGGAATCTTCCCACCTTGCTTATATATACATCGCGTTGTTTCTTCCGGTTTTCATTTCTCTCCTTCTGCAGGTATTTCGCTCTCCCTTCTCTCTAGAATTTTGTTCACTTTCTCTCTCTAGCTTTTGTTGTTGTACTTGTTTTGTAAATCATGAGAATCGACTCCCATTCAGAATCATCCTCGGATCGGGATCTTTACTCGGTAAGGCTATCCGAGGGTTATTCCGCTCAGTCCAGCTCGTCTACTGCTCAACGGGACTCTTTGTCGGGCTCGGCGCGGACGGAAGTTATAGCTCGGGGTTCTGAAGATACTCGGGCTCGGGTTCAGTCGGTTTCGGGTAGCATTCAGAGTTTTCGGGTTCCGTACCTGATAGATTCGGAGGACGACGGTATTCGGCCTTGGCTGCCTGCGTTGGTTCAACCCTTGGGTTCTGCTCCGGTGAAGGCAGAGGCCGTGGCCTTAGTGGATCAGGCGCGGTGTGATAGGATGGTCTCGGAGCCGAGCAGGTCCAAAAAGGCTCGGAAGAACACCAAACGAACGGGCGTGGAGGGCTCGGAAAAGAAGACGCGTCCCCCTCGTCCTGTCCTTCCGACGAAATGCTCGGATGAAGACTTGGATTGGTTGAGGGATAACTGCGATCCTGGGGGCGTTGATCGGCTCGAGCTTCGCCTACCCGAGCCGCATGAGAGGCCTTGGGCTTATCCGGATGGGTGGATATGTCTGTACGACTTCTGGTTCAAGGATATCCACCTGAGGTTTCCCTTGCCGAGGCTTCTCATTGCCTACTGCGAGGAAAGGAGGATTGCCCTGTCCCAGTTGTGTCCGGCTGCTGTACAGAACATGGTCGGCTCTATGATTCTGGCCTCCGAGTGTGGAGTGGAGATGGCTCTTCGGTTCTTCGAGGAGATCACAACGATTTCGACGAACCCTACGACCGTCGGGACCCGGTATGTTTGTATGAGGACCCGTTTTGGGGAGAAAGTTGTCATCGGGAAGCCGTCGAAAGTCGATGATTGGCAGGACCGCTACTTCTATGTTCGGGTCAATTCGGCCTCGGTTCCTGACCCGGAAAGGCCATACAGAGTTCTTTGGAATCATCTCCATGGTAAACGCTTTGCTTTGCTCGTTCCTCTAAATAGACTAACTTATCCTCGTTTTTTTCTTCTTGCAGACCGTCATTCTTTTGATCTCCCAGCACCGGACAGTTTTTTAACAAAACTTCATAGGCTTGTTGCTCGGAGTATTCAAAAGTGGCCGGACGTTCACGCCGGTCAGGTCAAGCGAGCTATAGAGTGTTTAGACGAAGGTATTCTCCGTTGCTTTTTCTTCTCTTCCCCCCCTTTTTTTTTGCTCGGGCTCCTTTAATATGTATATATATACTTTGCAGGTTGTCATCTTCGCTCGGTTGAGTCCCTAGCCAAGTATAACAACAGACCCCTCGTTGCAGTTGTCCCGAAGAAGAGCCGGAAGAGAGAGATGGGCCGAATGGATCTTGAAGTTGTAAATTACGTCGAGGAGAATCTTGCTACTCCGCAAGGAAACCTGGTCGTGGAACAGACTAACCCTTCTGAACGACAGGTAAATCCTGTCCCTCTGGATCCGAACCGACCATTCTCGCCTTGGGTTGGGGAGGTACCCCGTGGAATGGTTTTCGTGAACGAATTTCACCGAGATTTGTTTCGTCAGGTGTGTGAGGCGGTTGAGGCGGTCGAGGCTCAGAAGAAGAAAAGGAAGAATAAGAAAAGGTCGCGGACCGAGGATGCGGCCGCAGCTGAACCGGGAACTTCCCTTGTCCCCGAAGATGGTCGAGAGACCGAAGAGAATGTTGACGTCTTCTCCTTAATCAGGAAGAAGAAAAAGAGGGCTGTTGATCCTGCGGGTCAAGTGCTCGAGCCTTCCGAGCGATCGGCTCTGGTGGTTCTTCCGGGTGCTACGGGTACCCAGGTCGGGGACGTCGAGGGTCCAAATGTTGATGATGCGGCCCTTCTGGAGCGTTCGACCGATGACCCGGGCGCTGGCCATGCTGAGGTTGAAGGTCGGGAAGAAGACGGGGATGCTGATCCTCGGGAGGACCAGTCTATTCCGGATCTGGACGAGATCGCTGGACTCACTTTCTTGGGTGGACCGGGCGAAGGGGCGTTCACGGACTATGGCTTCTCCGTTCGGTATGAAGGTGAGATGCCGATGGTTCGTGATGGTGGAGCTTGCGCGGACTTGTTCCGGATGTTGCGGGAGAGTCCTCCGCATCCGTTGCCTCCGGTTGAGCGTACGCGCTTCCCTGATCGGAAGAAAGCGGCGGCCAAAGATATGGCTCGGGTATGATTTACTTTTCCCTATGATTTTTATCTTGTTGATCGTCTTCTTTCTAATTTGTCTTTCATTTCAGGGGCTTGCTAACTATAACCTTCTGTTCGATGCGTACGAGCAGAGGGAGGTCGATCTTGAAAGGGCGATTAGTGGGTTGAAACGGGACCTTACCAAGGCCGGTAAGGTCATTGCCGAGCTAGAGGGGTATCGTGAGGTGTCGCTGCACGCACCTTGAAGATGAGCAGAAGAAGGTGTTTGCTTTGGAAGAGAAAGTTGCTGGGCTTTCGACCGAGAACAATCGGCTAAATACTGAGAACGTTCGGTGCTTGACGGACTGCTCAAACGCTCGGGCCGAGGCTGATGAGTTGTCAGTTCGGGTCTCCGACCTGCAGGGCAAGCTTGAATCCGATCGTGCTCGGCTGAGGTCTTCTCGTACTCGTGAAGTCCTGAAAGAGCGGGAGCGAGTCTCGGAGAAAGCGCAGGCTCGGCTTTCTAAGATCAAGAAGGCCAATGAGGAGAAAGAGCTCGGGCGGAGGACCCAGATTTTGATGAATCAGGCTGCTGCCGTTGCGTCTATGCTGGAGACGCTGGTCAAAGAGGGTTTTGCTATTTCTCCTGAACGGATAGCCAAGGCTCATTCTGATGCTGCTCGTTTCAAGGAGGCCCTCGTCTCGATTGAGTTTACCGATCTGAAGGATGAGGATTTTGTTATGACTCCTCCGGGTAGTCCGGGTCGGGCCGCCGGAGGCTCTTCGGTGTCTGCCGCGGACCAGCAAGCGTCGGTCGAGAATGAGGATCGAGCTCCCGAGGCTCCTTAAATTTTGTTGTTTCTCTCTTTTTCCTTTTGTAGTATATCGTTGTAATCGGATTCTCGCCTTTGTGCGTCTTAATGAACTTGTTTTCCTTCTTGTTCCCGCTCTTTTCCGCTCTTTTATTTACGTTTTGAGTCGGAACATATGAAAGAAAGAAATGCTCGGTCTGTGTTAGATAATTGATTTTGGCGAGGAGCGAGCGAGGTGCTCGGCTTATCCCGTAGGACCGACCGGGACAGCTGTGCGAAACTGTGTTCGGCCTATTTTTTTCTGTCAGTCGTCCTTGTGCGGGAACTGGGCCCGGCTTTTACTTAGTTGTGGGTTTCGAGACTATGCTCGATGCACCACGGGTCGGGTGCGAGTAAGTGCTCGGCTTACCCCTAAGGTCTGGTCGGGACAGTGTGCGAGAGCTATGCTCGGCTTATTTACTGTCGATCAGCCTTGTGCGGGAACTTGGCCCGGCTTAAAGGTGTATCGAACATCTGGCCAGGATGTCGATCTGTTCGGTGTGGTTGAAACGAAATTTAACTTAATAAATTTTTATTATTGATATAGCTGAGCCTCGTTAGAGGTTGCCTACGTACCCCGAAAGGGGATCAAGCCGATCGTAGTTCACTTTACATATTACTCGAACTCGTGTATAGCGAGCTCGGTTTTGGAGCAAAAGATGCTCGTTTTTTTTTTTTTTTTTTTTTGAGCGATGCTCGGCTTTTTCGTGAGCAAGATGTGCTCGTTTTTTTTTTTTTTTTTTTTTTTTTTTTGAGCGACGCTCGGCTTTTTCGTGAGCGAGATGTGCTCGGTTTTAGTAGTAGTACCTCTTGAGCTTATTTGCGTTCCAGGATCGTGGAATGGCTTCTCCCTTCATCGTTACGAGCTCATAGACGCCGGGTTTTACTACCTTCGAGACGATGTATGGACCTTCCCAATTTGCGCCGAGCTTCCCTGCTCGGTATTCCCGCGTGTTTTCGAACACTTTCCTGAGGACGAGGTCGCCTTCTACAAAACGTCGACCCCTAACCTTCTTGTTGTAGTGTCGGGTGATATGTTGCTGGTAGTTTTGGAGGCGTAGGAGTGCTCGGTCTCGTAATTCTTCTGCGTGGTCGAGGCAATCAATAATCATGTTGTTGTTAAACTCCTCGTGCTCGGGCGCAACACTCAAGCGTATTGTCGGGACGCACACCTCGGCCGGAGACATTGCCTCCATTCCGTGAGAGAGTGAGAAGGGGGTTTGACCGGTCGATGTCCTTGGTGTGGTTCGATGAGACCAGAGAACGCCGTCGAGCTCGTCGGCCCAGAGGCCTTTCTTGCTCTCCATCCGTTTCTTCAATCCGTCAATGATCGTCTTGTTTGTCGCCTCGGCCTGCCCGTTCCCTTGTGGGTATCTCGGGGTGGACTTGCTTAGACGGATCTTCCATCTTGCACAGAAACCTTCGAACAGATTGGAGATGAATTGGGACCCGTTATCAGTTACGATCTCGTATGGTACACTGTGGCGACATATTATGTATTTCCAGACGAACTTCTGAACGTCGAGGTTTTTGATTTCCGAGTAGGATTCTGCTTCAACCCATTTGGTGAAATAATCGGTCATTATCAGGATGAATTTCTTTTGATGCGAGGCTGGCAGGGGCCCGACGATGTCCATGGCCCACCTCATGAATGGGTAGGGTGTGGCTGCAGTGGTGAGAAGCTCGGGTGGCTGGTGTATGCTTGGGGCGTGCCTCTGACATTTCTCACATCGGGCAACATAGCTCTCACAGTCAGCGATCATGGTTGGCCAGAAGTGACCGTGTCGCTTTATTTTTGTGGCCAACGCTCGGCCGCTTGTGTGATTTCCGCCTGCTCCTTCGTGAGTTTGCTCGGTGACCCATTGGATCTCCTGCCCGTTTATGCATCGTAGGAGTGCTTTGGACGCGCTCCATCGAAATAGTTCGTCCTTCATCATTACGTACTGAGCGCAGCGAGCTTTTAAACGGCGAGCTGCCCAACGATCCTCGGGGACCTTCCCCGTTAATATATAGTCTTTGATTTCGTCTCTCCAGTCGGTGGTAATAGTATGCTCGGGATCGGTATCCCTAATTACCTCGTTGCTTTTGTGAGCATCGTCCAATCCTTCTTCTTCCTCGGTAATGAGGAGTATGTCTTCGTTTGACGCAATGCTTGGTCGGGCTATGCATTCGACTAGAATGATTCGACGAAGGTCGGGGTCTGAAGTCGATGCTAGGGCGGCCAGTGCGTCGGCAGAGGAGTTGTCGCTTCGGGGAATCTTTGTTAGCGTGACTGAGCCGATTCACGCGGTAATTTCTTGGACGAGCTTTAAGTACGCGTCCATGCGCTCGTTTTTTGCTTCGTATTCCCCGTTAAATTGGTTCACAACGAGCTGAGAGTCGGCGAACACGTCTACTTGCCTCGCCCCTACTACTTCGGCCAGTCGCAATCCTGCGAGCAGTGCTTCGTATTCGGCTTCGTTGTTAGAGGCCGGAAATCCTAGACGGAAGGATTGCTCGATCAGTTCGCCGGTCGGGGAGGTCAGCTTGACTCCAACTCCTGAACCGTTTCTTGATGATGAACCGTCTACGAACAGAGTCCACTTCTCCTTGGGCTCTTGTCCTTCGGCTATGGTGAGCTCGGGTGGTAGTTCGATGATGAAGTCTGCGAGTACCTGGGATTTGGCGCTGGTCCTGGGCTTGTACTCAATGTCGTATTCGCTGAGCTCAACTGCCCACTTAGCGATCCTTCCTGATTGGCTCGGGCTGTGCAATATTGTTCGGATCGGTTGATTTGTTAGGACGACCACCAAATGTGACTGAAAATAGGGGCGGAGCTTCCGGGCTGAGACGACGACCGCCAACGCGAGTTTCTCAAGTGTGTTGTAGCGTGTTTCTGCGTCGTCAAATATCTTGCTGGTGTAGAAGATTGGTCGTTGGTCACCTCGGTCGTCGCGGACGAGCACACTGCTGACTGCCGAGGTTGACACAGAGATGTACAATTACAGCGTCTCTCCTTCCTCGGGTTTGGCCAGAATTGGTGGGGTGGAGAGGTAGGTCTTTAGCTGTTGAAACGCGTCCTCGCACTTAGTGTCCCACTCGAATTTCTTGTTCCCACGAAGAAGATTGTAGAAAGGGAGACACTTGTCCGTTGACCGAGAGATGAATCTATTCAGGGCTGCGACACGTCCGGTTAGTCGTTGGACTTCTCTGGTGTTCCTTGGAGATGGGAGTTCGGTGATCGCCGTTATTTTCTTCGGATTTGCTTCGATGCCCCTCTTTGTGACGATGTAACCAAGGAATTCTCCCGATGTGACCGCGAAAGTACATTTTGCTGGATTCAACTTCATTCCGTACTTGTTCAGGCTCGCAAAACATGTTGCGAGGTGACTGATGTGGTCGTCGGCTAAAGCGGATTTGACGAGCATATCGTCAATATAAACTTCCATTGTGTTGCCGAGCTGGTCGGCGAACATTCGATTTACGAGGCGCTGGTAAGTTGCTCCTGCATTCTTGAGCCCGAAGGGCATTACCTTGTAACAATATGTCCCGCGGTCAGTGATGAAGGAAGTCTTTTCTCGGTCGTCTGGGTGCATCATAATCTGATTATACCCGGCGAAGGCGTCCATGAACGATAGTAGCTCGTGGCCGGTGGTCGCTTCTACGAGTCGATCAATGTGCGGAAGCGGGAAGCTATCCTTTGGGCACGCCTTGTTGAGGTCGGTGAAATCTACGCATACTCTCCATTTACCGTTCTTCTTTTTCACTACGACGGGATTTGCCAACCAGTCCGGATATTTCACCTCGGTGATCGAACCTGCCTTTGAAAGTCTTTCTACCTCATCATTGACAGCTTTGGCGCGTTCGGGGCCGAGCTTTCGTCTTTTCTGTTTGACTGGCTTAAAGATCGGATCGACGTGCAGTTCGTGACATGCGATGGTCGGGTCGACTCCAGTCATGTCAGTCGTCGTCCAAGCGAAGGTCGTGGCATTTTCTGCAGGATTGTTTAGTTGATCCTGATTCAATTCTTAGATTCATATCAACCTAAACATGCGGATCTAGGTTCTTCTCAGAATAGAAACAAATGATGATCTCACCTTATACCTGTTTGCAGCGGAAAAAGATGGTATGTCTGAGATCAGAGAAACACCGAGGGATGAATCCTCCAAAGGTTCACACACGCGATCACAGAAAACGGCTGCTAGACCACAAGGAGCTCGGCGCAGAGAGAGAGAGAGTTTTCGGCTGAGGGGCTAGGGTTAATTGTTCAGAAACTCGAGTTTTACCTTATAAAACTTGTCCGATTCCGTTTGGGCCATTTGGCCCAAACACCAATTAACTCTACGGTATTCGCGCACTGTGTCGACCGACACACCTTGTGTGTCGATCGACACACAGTGCCTAAACCGTTTTATTCTCTCTAAGTACAGTAAATGCCTAGCACTTTTACCGTACTTCTGCTAAACCGTTCCTACACATTTTCCTGTTAGCTTAGGCGTGTGACCCATATGGGATCATATAATAAAGGCAATAAGTCCAAGACTTATAGATCATGAGCGGACTCTAGCAAGCCATCATGACCCCCAGTATTATATGACTTATGTCTGATCATTGACATACTCTTACTTTCTAGAGACAGTACCGAGATTACTGGACACAATTCCAACAATCTCCCACTTGTACTGGAATCTCTGTATTCATAATCCTTTTGTCACAATATCTCGATTAGTCATAAGGCAAGATTGGTGTCATCCTTATAAAGCCTAATCTTGTTCATCGGACTCTGATTCGATACTGACAATCCAAACGACTCGGGACAGTCCGTTTGAGCATGGCCATGCATTTTCCAGTATTCAAATCTCCGATTGGCCTAGAGATATTCACTCCATTTATATTGGAGGGACAAATTCCGTCTTGTTCCATCACTGTAAACTACTCATTTCATAATGTACCCAAACAAGGTCCTTATAACCATCGCAGAACGATAGCGTTAGACAATGATCAAAGTGCATCAGTCCATGTGCAGTCACATGCATGCGAACTCAGGTCTAAGGACTATACTCTATAGTCGTAGTAAGAATCTCTTATGACACAGATATAAATATCCTGAAGAGTTCTTATAAGCGGGTCTTGTCCGGTCGTATGTTCCCAAACATACACCTATGTACTGACTTTGATGCCGCGCATCTATGACACACTGAGACTTTGTCATAAGTCACGTACCAATCCAGTCTCACACGGTTGTTGGTGTTCCAATTTCAACAACCTTCGACTAGGGACGGGATGATATAAAACATCTATCAAATATAGGGTCTCATGATCAAGCTAAATGACTTCGATGACTCAAGATCAAGTCATTTACTTCGATGACCTATAAAATAGTTCATATCACTTTGGAACGATTATTTCATCACAGTTAAAATAATCTTGAAATAATAATTTCATTAAACATAAGAATGTTTTACAAGAACATATCAAATAACTAAATAAAAGCCCTCAAACTCCCACTCAAATTTAGATTACATTTCTATGTCTCTAATGCCTACAGCTTCAGTCAGAAACTCGAGCTTAGGCCTTGGGAGTGGCTTTGTCAACGGATCAGCGACGTTATCATCTGTCTGAACTCGGCTGATCTTGACTTCCTTTCTATTAATGATGTCACGTATCAAGTGAAATCTTCTTAGAACATGCTTGGATTTCTGGTGTGATCTTGGTTCCTTTGCCTGAGCTATAGCACCATTGTTGTCACAAAACAGTGCCAGAGGCTCAGCCGCATCTGGTATCACACCTAGTTCAATAATGAACTTTCGTATCCAAACAGCTTCCTTCGCAGCTTCTGAGGCGGCGATATATTCAGCTTCTGTAGTGGAATCAGCAACGGTGTCTTGCTTGGAGCTTCTCCAACTGATTGCACCGCCATTCAGACAAAAGATATAACCGGACTGTGACCGGAAATCATCTTGGTCTGTCTGGAAACTTGCGTCCGTGAATCCACTGACTTTAAGCACATCACTTCCACCGTACACTAAGAACTTATCCTTAGTATGTCTTAGATACTTCAAGATATTCTTTACGGCAATCCAATGGTTTTCACCTGGATTTGACTGGTATCTACTCGTCATGCTCAATGCATAAGCAACATCAGGACGAGTACAGATCATGGCATACATGACAGATCCTATTGCAGATGCATAAAGAATATTCTTCATGCGCTCAAGCTCAGCAGCCGTCGTAGGGCTCTGCTTCTTGCTTAGCGTTGTGCCATGTACCATTGGCGTGAAGCCCTTCTTGGAATCCTTCATGCTGAATCTTTGCAGGACTTTGTCAATGTATGAATCTTGACACAAGCCTATCAGCCTTCTAGATCTATCCCGGTAGATCCTGATTCCAAGAACGTATGCGGCTTCACCCATGTCTTTCATGGAAAAACAACTTCCAAGCCAGTCCTTTACGGACTTCAGCATTGGAACGTCGTTTCCGAGAAGCAGTATGTCATCGACATACAGAATAAGAAATACAATCTTGCTCCCACTAGATTTCTTATACACGCATTGTTCTTCTTCGTTTCTGATGAAGTCAAATTGCTTGATCGCTTCATCAAAACGAAGATTCCAGCTCCTCGATGCTTGCTTCAATCCATAAATGGATTTATGAAGCTTGCATACTTTCCCAGCATTCTTTGGATCTATGTAACCGTCAGGTTGCGTCATATACACATCCTCTTCCAGAATACCATTCAGGAAGGCGGTTTTCACATCCATCTGCCAAATTTCATAATCATGAAAAGCTGCAGTTGCTAGTAGAATCCGAATAGATTTCATCATAGCCACTGGTGAATAGGTTTCATCGTAATCCACACCGTGAACTTGTCTGAAACCTTTTGCCACCAACCTGGCTTTATAAATCTGGACATTTCCATCCACGTCAATCTTCTTCTTGAAGATCCATTTGCACTCGATGGCTTTAACACCAGCGGGTAAGTCAACCAACGAAAACACTTGGTTGACCGACATGGAGTCCATTTCGGAATCAGTGGCCTTGCGCCACTTAGAGGAATCTGGGCCCATCATGGCTTGATTGAAGTTCGATGGTTCATCACCATCAATGATCAAAAGATCATGACAGTCAGTCACGAGGAATCCTTGATATCTCTCGGGTTCGTGACGGATCCTCCCGGATCTTCGAACTTCAGGTACTACAGGTTCAGGCTCTACAATTTCTTGTAGGTCCTCCTGCTGCTCTTCCTCATTAGGTTGAGCAGTATCCTGTTCATCTTGAATTTCTTCAAGCAGTACCTTACTCCCACTGTCTTTCTTAGAGAGAAACTCCCTCTCAAGAAAGTTACAATCCCGGGCAACAAAGATCTTGTTCTCGGAACGTAGATAGAAGTAATAAGCCTTGGTTTCCCGTGGATAACCAATGAAGTAGCATTTGTCAGATTTTGGTGTAAGCTTGTCTGAGATCAATCTCTTGACATAGGCTTCACAACCCCAAATTCTGAGATAAGACAGCACTGGAGTTTCTCCAGTCCATAATTCATATGGTGTCTTTGCTACTGCTTTCGATGACGCTCTATTTAGAGTGAACACTGCTGTTAGCAGAGCATATCCCCAAAGGGATATTGGAAGGTCTGTGTGACTCATCATAGATCGAACCATATCCAATAAGGTTCGATTTCTCCTCTCAGACACACCATTCCATTGAGGTGTTCCAGGAGGAGTGAGTTGGGATACGATCCCACACTCTCTCAGATGATCACTGAATTCTTGGCTTAAGTATTCTCCTCCTCGGTCGGACCGAAGAGCCTTAATGCTTTTGCCAAGTTGGTTCTGTACTTCATTTTGGAATTCTCTGAACTTCTCAAAAGATTCAGACTTATGTTTCATCAAATAAACATATCCATACCTACTGAAATCATCAGTAAAGGTAATGAAGTACTGATAGTTTCCTCTTGCATTTGTGGACATTGGGCCACACACATCAGTGTGTATCAGGCCCAATACGTCACTGGCCCTCTCGTTAGGTTTATTAAAGGGGGTCCGTGTCATTTTGCCCATCATGCAGGATTCGCATTTCTCACATGACTCAAAGTCAAATGAGCCAAGAAGTCCATTCGAATGGAGCCTCTTGATGCGTTTCTCGCTGATGTGCCCTAAACGACAATGCCATAGAAACGTTCGGTTCTCCTCATTAGGTTTGAACCGTTTGGTATTAATGTTATAAATTGGCGCGGATTGATCGAGTATGTAAAGCCCATTCATAAGAGGGGCAGAACCATAGAACAAATTGTTGCGATTGAAGGAACATAATTTATTCTTAACTGAAAAATCATAACCTTCCAAATCCAACAAAGAAATTGAAATAATATTTCTGCTTATAGCAGGTACAAAATAACAATTATTGAGTTCTAAAATCAATCCCGAAGGTAAAGACAACAAGTAAGTGCCTACAGCTAGCGCTGGAACTTTCGCTCCATTCCCAACTCGTAGCTCCACTTGTCCTTGCTTCAGCCTTCTACTGTTGCTGAGTGCCTGCATATTAGTACAAATATGAGCCCCACAACCAGTATCCATAACCCATGAGGTATTATCAGAAGTAGTTGTATTAACTTCTATAACAAAAATACCTGTTGAAGAAGTCTCAAAAGTCTTCTTCTTCAATTCCTTTAGACCTTCCTGGAATTTCTTACATTCTCTCCTCCAATGCCCTGGTTCTTTACAGAACCTGCATATGTCAGTTGGCCCAGCCTTGGACTTGGGCTTGGGCTTTGGCGTGTCCTTGTCCGCGACTTGGACAGCCTTGGCCTTTCCCTTATCCTTAGCAGAGGATTTCTTAAACCCCTTGCCCTTCTGCACCATAAGCACATTGGGGTCCTTGGCGGTTTTCCTCAAATTGGGCTCCGCAGTCTTGACCATTCCGTGAAGCTCAGGCAATGTCTTACTCAAGCCATGCATGTTAAAGTTCAGAATGAACTGATCATAGCTTGCAGGTAATGACTGCAGAATGATGTCGCAGGCAAGTTCCTGGCTGATTGGGCAGTCGAGTTTCTGAAGATGATCGAGATAACCCATCATCTTCAAGACATGAGGACTCACTGCCGCATTCGCAGCCAACTTGCAGTCCAAGAGGTTATTAACTGTTTGAAACCTCTCAGTCCTAGCCTGCTCCTGAAAAAGCGATTTCAGGCTTGCCATGATCTCGATGGGTGACAATACACTCTCGAACTGTTTTTGCAGCTCAGGAGTCATTGTCACCAACATCAGGCAATAGGCATCATTTTCATCTGACGAATGCTTTTCCCAAGCATTATGCAGAGTCCTGGCGGCATTGGCAGGAGGCCTCTCGGGGAGAGGATCACGAAGGACATAATCCTTCTTCTCCTGCTTGAGGACTAGCCTCAAGTTCCTTGACCACGTCAGGAAGTTTGTTCCAGTCAGCTTCTCCTTTTCGAGAACAGACCGGATCGAGAATGTGTTTTGTGTGCTTGTAGTAGTCATAGCTGAAATATATAGATAAAAAGGTTATTAGTTAAAATGTTCAATATGATTAATCTCGTATTAAATTTAATATGATTAATCACGCATTATATTCAATAACATAAGTTACCCTCAATAGAATATAATGATTCCAAGATCCACATATAACTAAGATTAAAGTGGGCCACTGGCCGTCACCAAACCTTAGCTTATATCGGTAAGCCCTATATCGGCTAATTATATCCGTGATATAACTCTTGGTTGTGAATCTGGGCCCGAGGCCCAATCCACTCTGATGTCTCAAGGCCCGGGACTCCCGATGGCCCAGTCAAGAAAACCAGACTATACAGTCATGTAATCATTAATGTCTGGGACTCCCAATGACATTTATGAATCACAAACCGTCTTATCCACGCAAAAGCAGACACCCTCACACTGTAAGGCCATGAATACAATTGAATGGGCTTCGACAGCTGACATAGAATGGACAAGACATCCAACGCTTGATATTATTTGAGGTTCGTAGGTTTATTTAAAAATTCATTCCCAAAATAGAAGATTACTATTTCGGGAAACTTTCCATTTTTGGAAACCTACTATTTTTGGAAACTTTCTAAAATTGGAAACTTTCTAAAACCGGAAACTTTCTAACTTTAGAAATTTCTTAAAATCCGAATCATGCAAATCTAGAAACTTCTATAAAATCAGAAACTTTCTAATTTCAAAATATCGGAAACTTTAATTTAAAATCGACTTTATAATTTTATAAAATAAATTTTAAATTAATCTGAAGAAAGACTCAAATAATTGGCCCAATTGTTTTAACTTCTTGGCCCGAGGCCCAAGAATTGGTCCATGTCCAAGACATGACCCAATTGTCCAATTAAATGACATAACCGGTCTGGTTCATTAAAATTGGTCTAACCAAATTTTAATTACTACGATGACCACAATTGTCAACCGGTTATTTACTAAACCGAATTTTCTCAATTTATTTGGTCCAACCAAA
The DNA here is from genome assembly GCA_030180135.1 of Orychophragmus violaceus. NCBI lineage: Eukaryota > Viridiplantae > Streptophyta > Magnoliopsida > Brassicales > Brassicaceae > Orychophragmus > Orychophragmus violaceus. The sequence goes on from CM058229.1 coordinate 30,802,301, forward strand.
TCAAATTAGAAAATCCTGGTTTAGGCACCAAATCCAATAATTCTTTCGACATTGGATTTCTTGTCCCGGTTTAACCAGACTTAATAAAATTATTAAATCTGTTTATTAAACCAGGACGAATTAATTTTAATCAAAATTAAACCGAGCCTTTAAACCAACCATGTCGATCGATGAACCAACCGTGTCGATCGATCCATCAACCACATCGGTCGATGCTCTCAGCATCGATCCTGCATCGATCGTGCATCGATCCTGTATCGATCGATGCTCTCACGCATGCACTGAAACGAGCCAAAACCCTAACCGTGTCGATTGATGCACCAACCGCATCGGTCGATGCACCAACATCGAACCTGCATCGATCCTGCATCGATCGATGCTTTCACGCGTTTACTGGTTTTGCCGATAGACTGTATCGACCGATCCTTGCGATCGTATCGATCGATCCATGCGATCGCAGTCGATACAGACCTCTTGAAATCGCATTCTACCAAATCATATAGCTTGGTTTCTGCAATTTTATGTGTGTTTAGGTTTCAATTCTTGTTGCTTAAGTGGTTTCTCTTATCAGTAGTTGATTCAAAACACTTTTAAACAAGAAAAACAATCCTAAACTTGAATCTAAACAAGAAAAACCAGAACCAATGGCTCTGATACCACTGCAGGATTGTTTAGTTGATCCTGATTCAATTCTTAGATTCATATCAACCTAAACATGCGGATCTAGGTTCTTCTCAGAATAGAAACAAATGATGATCTCACCTTATACCTGTTTGCAGCGGAAAAAGATGGTATGTCTGAGATCAGAGAAACACCGAGGGATGAATCCTCCAAAGGTTCACACACGCGATCACAGAAAACGGCTGCTAGACCACAAGGAGCTCGGCGCAGAGAGAGAGAGAGTTTTCGGCTGAGGGGCTAGGGTTAATTGTTCAGAAACTCGAGTTTTACCTTATAAAACTTGTCCGATTCCGTTTGGGCCATTTGGCCCAAACACCAATTAACTCTACGGTATTCGCGCACTGTGTCGACCGACACACCTTGTGTGTCGATCGACACACAGTGCCTAAACCGTTTTATTCTCTCTAAGTACAGTAAATGCCTAGCACTTTTACCGTACTTCTGCTAAACCGTTCCTACACATTTTCCTGTTAGCTTAGGCGTGTGACCCATATGGGATCATATAATAAAGGCAATAAGTCCAAGACTTATAGATCATGAGCGGACTCTAGCAAGCCATCATGACCCCCAGTATTATATGACTTATGTCTGATCATTGACATACTCTTACTTTCTAGAGACAGTACCGAGATTACTGGACACAATTCCAACATTTTCCTTCAGGAATTCTATCAGCTTGTCTCGTAGATCAGCTCGGAGGTCGGCTCCTATTCCGACGCAGCGTTCGGGATCGCGAATATCGATGTTGATTTGTACTATCGCGTCCTTCTGCGGGCGGTCGGGAGGTGGCAGCTCGATTCGAGGCTCTGCGACTAGGTACGCTTGTGATTTGTGGCGAAATTTGTGCTCGATACGGAAACATGTGCGGGATATCCTCTGATCTCCTCGTAGTGTATACACGCCGAATGGGGTTGGGAACTTGACACATTGATGAAACGTGGATGGGACTGCCCTCATTTCGTGAATCCAAGGCGTGCCGAGGATGACGTTGTAGATAGCTGGTCGGTCGACGACTACGAATTTGATCAGCTTGGTGATTCTGCCGACGTAGACTGGAAGTTTGATTGTTCCGATTGTGTTGATCGAGTCTCCCGAGAAGCCGGTTAGTGGTCTCGTCGATGGTTTGATACGGTAGTCGCTGAGCTCCATACGTTGCAGTGTTTCTCTAAAAATTAGGTCGACCGAGCTGCCGGTGTCGATCAGAATTTTTTCAACCTCGCAGTCGCCAATTCGCATGGCGACGACGAGTGGATCGTTATGCGGTCGGTCCACTCCTTCGGCGTCCTGTTCGGTGAAACTCACTTCCTCGCCGATTCTGAGCTCGTCGGTGGCGTTTCGTCGGTAGTGCTGGGCTGCCGTGGCCCTCCGTTCGTATTCTTTTATCGATCGAACTGAATCGTTGACCATGGGCAGTCCTCCCATAATCATGTTTATTCGCCTCCTCGGACGTGCTCCGTCTTCTTCTTCTTCGTCGCGGGCTCTTTTGTCCGCGGCTGCCGCTGCGTTGAATTGTTCGGTCTCTTCGTCGAAAGCAATCTGTTTCCTTCGCTCTTCCTGGACGATCCTGAAGCGCTCGGCCTCGTTCTTTGGTTGCGTGACCTGGTTGATTTGCTTTGGGTGAGGTTTGTTGCGATCCAGCATTAGTTTCTTCCCATCTTTTTGGTAATCGGCGAAGAGGAGGGCTTGAAGGTTTCTGCATTCCTCGGTGCTGTGACCCGCTCGCTGATGATATTCGCAGAATAACTTGTTTTTATCGGCTCCTCGGGTGAACTTGTTCCACGGCTTGCCTTGATTTTGGCCTTGGTATCCTTGTGTGGATCGTTCCTGCTGATGATTTTGAGAACGGTCGGGATGATTTTGTCGTTGATCCTGGTGGGGACGTTCCTCGTCCTGTCGGTGATCTCGCGACTGATCACTGACGTAATACGACGATTTCCCTTTTCTTGCGGTTTCTTCCTCCTTGGATTTCTTGTAATCCTGATCGTAGTGCTGCCGAGGTTCGTATTGCTCGGTATTCTTTTCGCCCTTGTCTTTCGAAGTCGAGCTCTTGGGCCCGAATTTCTTGGCTAGGGTTTCTTTTTCTTCCTCGAGTTCGACGAAGATCGATGCGCGGTGGAGGGCGTCCTCTAGCGAGCTTGGCCTATTTTTCTTCAGTTCTTCCCGGAAGCTTGATTCGTACCAGAGGCCGTTTCGGAGTGCGGGTAGCCCCTCGCTGTCTGTGATCGTGATTTTGGCCAAAACGTTTTTAAAGCGGGTGACGTACGATCGGAGGCTTTCCCTCGGTCCTTGGGAGATAGCCCATAGGTCGGCATTTGATACTTCCTCCTGAATATACATCGAGTAATGTTTGAGAAAGGCGTGCGTTAAGTCGTTGTATCCGTCGATCGAGTTCGGTTCCAAACGGGAGAACCAATCCAGGGCCGAGCCGGTTAAGTGCTCGACGAACAGTTGGCAGTAACCTGCGTCTCGTTCCCCGATACTGAATTTTGTCCTCCCCATTGCAATGCGAAAAGCCGTCAGAAACTGCCTTGGGTCGGATTTGCCGTCGTAGGTTGTCATCTTGATTTTGACCGCCGAAATAGGATGCTCGAACTGGGTATCCATGAGGCGACGAGTGAACGGAGTGTTCTGAGTTTCTTCCAGTACGCGGTCGATTTCGGGGGCCGAGCTGATCGCCTGATGGACTTTGGACGTCATATTTTTCAACATTAATTTTATGTCTTCGATTTCGTTGTCCCTATGTGCGTCGGGCGCCGAGCTACTCGGGATATCCGTGTTGGGGGGTTGTTCGTCCTCGGTCTGTTGCTGCGTTACCGTCCGGTTTCTCGGATTTGGGGGTGGCGTTTCTTCGAATAACGCTCGGTGGAGATGAGTTCGGGGAACGGATCCTTGTTGACTTGTCATTCGTAGATCATTGATTTGCCCTTGGCATACTGCGTGCGCCGTGGCGAGCTGATCGAAGCGAGCGTTGCTTCCCTGAGAGAGTTCGGCTATTTGAGTCATGAGAGTTTTGAGCAAGGTGGACATGTCCTGCTCGTTTGTCTGAGTTTCCGCGGCTTGCTGTGGTCGTTCGGTACACAAAGGTTGCTGCTCGGCGCCGGCCGGCTGAATGATTGGATCTGCAACCTGAGAAACGTGCTGGGGTTGCCCTCTTGCTCGGGAGGCTGTTTCCGAGCTTGTGATGTCTTCGATGTGGACGTAATCCTTGTTCGATGGAGCTCCTGTCATCGCTGAATCTGTCCGTTAGTGAAGAAAAACTTATGTCCCCACAGACGGCGCCAATTGTGATAACCGAGGTGGTCACAAGGTCGGGATGCGCGTCTTGCTAGAGAGTTGACGCGCTCGGTCCGAAGGAACCAAGTTGTTCTTGAGAGAGAAACGACTAGATTCAGAGACTAGCAGGTGTTAGAAGCGTGCTCGGGATGGACGAGAAGAGAATCGTGTTCGGGTTCGTTCAAAGGAGAATAATGTGCTCGGAACGAGCGTGCCTTTATATTCAGATATCCGAGCAGGTCGAGAGACGTGCTCGGTTTACAATTTGGGAAATTGACTCTAGAGAGAGAAAGTAAGAAGTGCACGAATCCCAAAAAGTTACATTAATGTACAGTGACGACTCCTATTTATAGTAAAATACGGTCGTACTTTCTACAGGCCGTTGACCGCTTGTCGAGTTCGTGCGAGTTGGACCGTACTTGGTGACGTGATGGGCCGAGTCGTACATTCCTTTGGCTGTTAGCGTAGCCGAGCTGACTTGCTGCTGTTCGGCTTAGCCGAGCTGACTTGCTATCGTTCAGCTGAGCCGAATCGAGCCGATGACGATGGGCTCGGTTCTAGCACGTTTGATTGGGCTTCTATTGCTCTATTGGGCCGGCCTTTATATTAAGAATAAATCCTGGACCTTCTAAGTGGGTGGGGTGCTAAACCCATCTATAACACCCCCAAGTTAAACATATGAAATATTTAACTAATTTGTTTTTCTAGTCATTTTCTCTAGACTTGATCTTGCTTAGGTCTGAGACTTCGGTTAATCGGATCGGTTCGGATATTTCGATTTATCGTTTTCGAATTTTAGATAATTTTTCTAAATTAATCGAAATTAAGAAACGGTTTGGGTCGGTTCGGTTTTCACTTAGTTCAGGTTTTGAGTTTAAAAACCGAAATAACCAAAATTTTGAGTGTGTCTGCAAAATTTTCGGTTGAAATCAATTTATTTTTCGGTTCGCTTTCAAATTTTTTGATATATATATATATTATTTCTTTTATTTAAAATGATAAACGAATATGTTCGATAAATGTTTGAGCTGAGTGGATCATAAGCCCACTAAATCTATTAAATATTAAGCCCATTTTTGTCACCATCTACCTCTTCTAACCTTAAATAATAAGAGATCTCATGCAGAATCTCGTGCGGCGCATGACGACGACATCTTTTGAACTGTTGATACAGCAATTTGACGACGGTGAAGATGATGAGAGGACGAAGGCGGCTCAACGATGAAGATGATGCAGTGGTTTATAGTTTTTTGGTTATCCATTCGGTTCGACTGAACCGAACTAAATCGAAGCAATATTCGAACTAAATTAATAAAAAGCTGCTGCTCATTTAGTTTTTAATAACCCGAACGGACCGAATTGCCAAATTTTCGGTTCGATTCTATTCAACAAATTCAATTTGTTTTTTAATCTCAGGGCTAGTCTTGCTAAGTAAAAATGCATGTTTGTTACTATTTCTCCGAATGCAACAAAAAACTTACACATCGTGATGACCTATAAACGAAACACATCATATTCATGGTCTGCCTTAAATAATTTGGAAATAATGGTAAAGCTAACAAATTAGGTTGGATATTTCATTAAATAAGTTATGTTGATTATGTAATAATTCATGTAAGTGATCCGTGTTTTGGATGATTCTCTAACTTAACCCATATGGTACTTCAATAGACTGCATTTCTCAAAAGTCAATGAAGTAAATCAATGGTCTTTGATTTTTGTTTATCCAAAAGTTATTGTTGTAGATAAAAATTGAAACTTGTAGACTTGAGCTACCCGATTTTGTAACGTTCTCCACTTGATTAAGCCTAAAGATTAGAGCTTTGAAAAAATATGATAGGATCTCACGTTTGCCTTACGTTCTAAGAAAAAAATTCTAGTCAATAATTTAGAAAAATAATAAAAACAAGAATATGTAAGAGAGAGAATCGGTAGTTGCAGAGACATGGTTAGTTCCGCTGACTCTGTCAAGTCATCTTCTCTCTCGTTTACTTTACGTTAAGGTCTCTCTTTTTTTCTCGAGAAAATTTTAGGAAACTACTTTCCCGCAAACTCAATTATTTTCCCTCTGAAATCTTTTTTCCCATCAAAGCTAATTTCCATCTCCTTCTCCATGAAAACCAATAGAGAATGAAGACAGTTAGAACCACCTAACTCTCTTCAAGATCTTATTTTTCTCGTGAAAATCTACAGAAAATCGAAAAAACAGAGACATCCATTCCCGGAAAACCATTACATTCATATCAAAAGAACAAAAGATCGTTACTTTCCGACTTGTCTTCACTCTCTCAGGAAACAAACATTAAAAATTCGAAGCCCAAATCTCTGATTTTTTTTTCCTAGTCAGAAACAATGGCTTCGATCAATAAAGAAGCCACCTTGGCTCTGTTTCTAGCGTTGACCATGGTGGTCAACAGCGTTTCCGGGAGATTCATCGTTGAGAAGAGCAGTGTCACCATCTTAAGCCCTTTGGCAATGCGGTCGAAACACGACGCAGCCATCGCTAACTTCGGTGTGCCTAACTACGGTGGTTACATGATCGGCTCCGTCGTCTACGCCGGTCAAGGAGCTTATGGATGCGACTCTTTTGACAAAACTTTTAAACCAAAATTCCCTCGTCCTACCATCTTAATCATCGATCGTGGAGGTAACTGTTTCATTTGAATTAGAGAACGGTCCAATTTATAATATTTCTGGTTAGAAATAGAAAGCTTTTGTCATTCACATAACAGATTAGTCTCAATCCCAGTTTAGTTGAATAAGAACTCAAAAGTTCTCTCTTGTTATGTCTTAGATTTACATCTCTCAATCTAGTTGTAGAAGCACTCGAAGCTATTTATGATTGAAGAACTCAAAGCTATTTATGATTCGGTTTTGTTTTGTTTTGTGTTTGCATTAGAGTGCTACTTTGCATTAAAGGTATGGAACGGTCAAAAATCGGGTGCAGCAGCAGTTCTAATAGCAGATAACGTGGACGAGCCATTGATAACAATGGATTCCCCTGAAGAATCCAAAGAAGCTGATGACTTTATAGAGAAACTCAGCATTCCATCTGCTTTGATCGACCTTTCTTTCGCCAATACCCTCAAGCAAGCTCTTAAGAAAGGAGAGGAAGTAGTCCTGAAGATAGACTGGAGCGAGTCATTGCCTCATCCGGATGAGAGAGTTGAGTATGAGCTATGGACTAACACGAACGATGAGTGTGGTGCGCGGTGCGATGAGCAGATGAATTTCGTCAAGAACTTTAAAGGGCATGCGCAGATTCTTGAAAAAGGAGGATACTCTTTGTTCACACCTCATTACATTACATGGTTTTGTCCTAAAGATTATGTTTCCAGCAATCAGTGTAAGTCTCAGTGTATAAACCAAGGGAGGTATTGTGCTCCTGACCCTGAGCAAGACTTTGGAGATGGTTACGATGGGAAAGACATCGTTTTCGAGAATCTGAGACAGTTATGTGTTCATAGAGTAGGGAAAGAGAATAACAGGTCTTGGGTTTGGTGGGACTATGTGACTGATTTTCATATCAGGTGTTCAATGAAGGAGAAGAAGTATAGCAAAGAATGTGCAGAGAGTGTTGTGGAATCTCTTGGTAAGAGACATTGCAATGTTTTCTCATCCTTTCTTTATATTCCGGGTCTTAAAAAGTTGTCTTATTCTCAGGTTTGCCACTTGACAAGATCAAGAAATGTATGGGTGATCCTGGAGCTGATGTGGAGAATGAGGTTTTGAAAGCTGAGCAAGCGCTTCAGGTAGTGTTTATTTTTCTAATTCTTGTTTGTGTCTACAATTTACAGTCTTTGAAACCAAGTGACTGAGTTTAGTCTTTTTTTCATACCTACAGGTAGGACAAGGAGACCGTGGGGATGTCACAATCTTGCCAACATTGATCATCAACAATGCTCAATACCGCGGTTTGTTTCATTCTTTGTTTAGAATACAATATGTTACCGGAAAGTTAAAGATTCTTAAGTTGTTAATCTGACTCATTGCTCAGGTAAGCTCGAGAGAAATGCAGTATTAAAGGCTATATGTTCAGGGTTCAAGGAGAGAACCGAACCCGGGATCTGTCTAAGTGGAGGTTAAACTAATTCCCCTTGTAAGCTGACCACCTTCTTCTGGTAACAGAATACTAAAGAAATATTCTTTTACACTTTTGAAACAGATATAGAAACAAATGAATGTCTTGAAGCAAATGGAGGTTGTTGGCAGGACAAGAAATCTAACGTAACAGCTTGCAAGGTACCTGATTAACACCAACAAAACGTTATTTTTCTCTCATAGATATTGATGGGCTTTTTTACCTAAATTGGATTCTGTCAGGACACATTTAGGGGAAGAGTCTGTGAATGCCCTGTTGTGAATGGTGTGCAGTATAAAGGAGATGGCTATACTTCATGTGAACGTATGTTCTTCAACTTGTATATGGTTTGAAAAACTCCAATAGAAACGTTTTGTGTTCTGGTTTAAAAAAGAAGTCATCATCTTTGCTTGAATGTTATTGACAGCTTATGGACCCGCGAGATGTTCAATGAATCAAGGAGGCTGCTGGTCTGAAACCAAAAAGGGCTTAACTTTCTCCGCTTGTTCGGTTAAGTGGCTCAACTTGTTGTCAATAATAAATACCATAAAGTTTGAAGCTTTTCATCCAAATTCCACACTGTTTCTTATGTTTTTCTCCAATTGTTGAATTCAGAACTTGGAGACATCAGGATGTCGTTGCCCTTCAGGCTTCAAAGGAGATGGTCTTAAATGTGAAGGTGAAAACTTTTTGTTCCCCGCTAAAAAAATGTCATATTCTCTCATCTTGTGTTTTCTTAAACTGATTCATCTTTCACTCTCTATACATATATCTGCTAGACATTGATGAATGTAAAGAGAAATCAGCTTGTCAGTGTGATGGATGCAAGTGTAACAACAAATGGGGAAGCTTCGAATGCAAATGCTCTGGCAATCGTCTCTACATGAAAGAACAAGACACTTGTATTGGTAAATGTCCAAACAAACAATCAGGATCTAAACTTATATTAGTCTTAATTTTTTTGTTTGTTTTCGCAGAGAGAAGTGGATCAAGAATCGGATGGTTCTTCACATTTGTGATTCTAGCTGCAGTTGGAGGTATTTGTGTAGCTGGTTACGTGTTCTACAAGTATCGTCTCAGGGTATGTTTTTACACGTTTGCTTCTCTTATTGCATCATCGAAATTCATCGTCATCATGAATCTCTCTAATGATAATTCTTTTTTGTGTCGTTAAAACACGAAAATGCAGTCTTATATGGATTCAGAAATCATGGCGATTATGTCTCAGTATATGCCATTGGAGAGCCAAAACACAAACGATCCAATGACTGGTGAACCTCAACAGCAACAGCTGAGATTAACTTCTGCAGCCTAAAATTCATTTTTCACTTTTGTTTAATAGAGAATTTGTTGTTATGTTAACCACAAGGAAAGTCTTTAGAAAGAAAAGAACTAAAGAGGATTTTTTTTTTCTTTTTCTTTTTCTTTTTCTTTTTCTGTTGTTTTTTTTTTTTTTACTTCAAATATTAATTTTATTGATTACTGAAAGTTTTTACATAATCATCATACAAAGCATTATATAACCATAATGGTGGGTACAATTTAGAAGAGTAAAAACATTTATTTGGAGGTCCATTTGTTGCTAGAAGATGTGCTGGGATATTGCCTTCTCTGTGGATAAAGTTAAAAGAACATTGTTTGAATTTTTGACACCAGTGAAGAATATATGTTGCAATGTTGTCGATTGATGCTGTTGAAGCTTTATGTGAAAGGTGATCAATCAATATTTTTGAGTCTCCTTCAAAAGTTATTTCTTCAATGCCCATCCACCAAGCTTGTTGTATGGAGATAAGTAGTGATTTTGCTTCACCTTCTAAAGCTGAAATGGAAGTACCCAAATAAGCGGACCCCCAGAAAATTGGCTTTCCTTCATGGTCACGAGCAATCCATCCGGCTGATGTTTCCTTTGTCATTGGTTGAAAGCTTGTATCAAAATTGTATTTGATTCTATTTAGAGGGGGGAGAGACCAATGATGCAAGATATTATTGGTGACGGTACAGCTATTCTCATGAGTAATAGTGACTGTCGATAATAGATCGATAGAAGTTGCATTTAACCATTCCCTGACGTCTCCAATAGATTCATGTATTATTTTTGTTGGGACAAATTTATGTTTCTGGAATATAAGTTTACATCTTGATTTCCAAATTCTCCATAGAATCCATATAGGAAGGAGTTTATGATATTCGTCTACTTGCGGGTCACGTTGTAAACGTATCAAAGAAGAAATATAATCATCACAATAGGGGTTGGGTGTGTATGATGGAATCCAGATAGATTGTGATTGACGCCATATTTGAAGTGATGTTGGACAGGTGAAAAAGATATGGGTAAGAGTTTCAGTTTCAGTACAGCATCTTTGACAAATAGGGTCTATAGGTACTCCGCGGGTGATTAATCTTGATGAAGATCCTAAAGTACGCGTTAATATTCTCCAGAGAAAATGTTTTAACTTTGGCATGATGTTGAGAGACCATATACTAAACTTGTCTGTTGTGTCTCCATATGGAGGTTGAATTGCCGGGTGTAGTTGGCGTTGTTGATCAAAGCTTATCCAATATCCACTCTTAACCGTATATTCTCCAGATTGAGAATGGTTCCAGATAATACGGTCTGATTTTTGCGATTGTGGAAGATAAATTGTTTTAATCGATTCGACAATTACTGGGTTGGATAATGTAGAAAGGAGTGGGATATTCCATTGTTGAGAAGAGCCTCGCTTGATAATTAAGTCTTGGACAAGAAGATTATCCATCTGAGTGTTTAGAGGTAGTGGTTGGATATCTGTGATTGGTAACCATGGATCTTTAAAGACTTTTGTGTGCTGTCCATCACCAATAGAATGGTGGATGCCGTTTTGGATGATTTTAAGTCCTGACATAATGGATTTCCAACCATATGACTGATTTACTCGTTCTTTAGCTTCCAAGATAGTTGAATCTTTATAGTATCTCGATTTCATCAAGCGAGCTAATAGGCAATTTGGATGTCTAAGGAGTCTCCAAACTTGTTTAGCAAGTAGAGCATCATTAAATATTGGTAGATCTCGGAATCCCAAGCCTCCATCTTTCTTTGAGAGTTGTAGTTTCTTCCAGGCGATCCAGGGGATACCTTTTGTACCATCCGATTTCTCCCACCAAAATTTCATAAGTAAAGAGCTTATGTCATTTGTAATGGATATGGGTAATTTAAAACAAGACATTGAGAAGATAGGCATTGCTAAACCAACTGTTTTAATAAGAATCTCTTTTCCTGCTTGTGATAGGTACCGTCCTTTCCAAGACGATGTTCTACTGCTAACTCTTTCGCGGATAGTTTGGAACATTTCTTTTTTCTTGCGTCCGAATTGTTCTGGTAAGCCCAAGTATTTTCCACTTCCGCCAATGTTAGTGATCCCTAATATATGTTGGAGTCTATGCTGTGTAGTTTGATATATTTTCGATCCAAAAATTATGGTGGATTTTACTGGGTTAATTTGTTGACCCGAGCATTCTTCATATTCTTTGAAAATGGCGATCAGTGTCTTGCAATTTTTTGCATTGGCTTGACAGAAAAATAAAGAGTCATCTGCGAAGAGGAGATGGGTAATAGCTGGAGCACCGTTTCCAATTTTTATTCCTTTGATGGCTCCATTTCTTGCCTTGGTTTCTATTACATGGCTGAGGACATCCGCACAGAGTATATATAAATAAGGGGAGAGTGGGTCACCTTGTCTCAAACCCCGGCTTGGCTTGATGTTACCTTGTGGGTGTCCATTTATTAGGACAGAGTATTCAACAGTTGTAATAGATGCCATTATCCAACTTATCCATCGTTGGTCAAATCCAAAAGCTTTCATTGTATTTTCCAAGAAACTCCATTCCACTTTATCATAAGCTTTTGTGATATCCGTTTTAATTGCCATATAGGTTTGAGAAACTCTTTTTCTTGATTTGAGGGAGTGCATAAGCTCATGTGCAATCAGAATATTATCAGTAATCAATCTTCCAGGGATGAAAGCCGATTGATTTTCAGAAACAATAGTATCCAGGTATGGTTTTAGTCTGTTAACTAAGATTTTTGAAATAATCTTGTAAAGTACGTTACAAAGGCCTATGGGTCTATATTCCATGAAAGTTGTTGGGTTTTTGACTTTTGGAATAAGACACAGGTTTGTATGGTTTATGTCACGTTGCATAATAGAAGTAGCAAAGAAGCGTTTAACTTCCGTTAAAATATCTGTTCCCACGACATCCCAGCAGTGTTGATAGAAGCGAGCCGTTAAACCGTCAGGTCCAGGGGCCTTATCGGCTCCAATAGATTTTATGGAATCATAGACCTCTTGCATAGTTATGTCTCTGGTAAGGTTACAATTCATCTCCTGTGTAACCGTAGGTTGGAAGGTATTAAAAATACTGGTATATGGTGTGGTAATAGGACTGTGATAGACCTTTGTATAAAAAGCTTCAGCATGTTGTCCTATTTCTGTTTCTCCTCTGTATGTTTTTCCTTCTTCATCTTCTATAGACAGAATTCTATTTCGGGAGATTCGTTCTTTTGTACTTGCTTGAAAAAATTTTGTTGGACGATCTCCTTTTACGATCCATGTGTTCCTACTTCGGAGTCGCCAATAAGTATCTTCATCAGCATGTGCTTTCGCTAATTCTGTTTGTATCTTTGTTATATCTTCTGTAGTAGTACTTCGTAGTGATAAAGCAAGTTCAAGGTCTGCTTCTAATCTTTTAATGCGTTTGGATGAATTCAAATCAGATATTTTACGGCAAATGGACATTTGTTTACGGCATTCTCGGATTCTGTCTGTAATGATAGTATTGTTTGTGATGTTTCTTGAGTTCCAACCTTTTTGAACATAATCTTTAAACTCCTTTACGTCAGTGAGTCTTTTGTCGAATATAAAACGTCTGGACCGTGTGTTACTGGCATATGCAATTGTTGTTACTACAGGTCGATGGTCAGAACAATAAGGGCTGAGGAATTCCGCTTCAGAGGCTGGGAAAGTAGATCCCCATTCCGAGTTAGCAATAACTCTGTCAAGGCAACATTTAATCGTGTGTGTTCTTCTTTTTCCAATCCAAGAATATCTATTGCCTTTAGTTTGGATGTCGTGAAGATCACACAAAGCATATAGTTGTCTAAAATCATAAAATGTTCTTTCGTCTCTTAAAGTACCACCTTCTTTCTCTTTGTTTGCCAATATCTCATTAAAATCTCCTATAAGTAGCCAAGGTCCGACTTTATCTTGTTTTAAGTCTGTTAATCTTTCCCAAAGTTCTCTTCTGTATCTTGGATTTGGGTGGCCATAAACACAAGATAAGTAGAAACACATTCCATTATAGTTAATATGTACATCCAATAGTCTAGCATCTTGGGAAATCTTATTTACTAATACATCCTTTTTCCAAAGTAATGCTAAACCCCCACTTCTTCCATTAGGAGGAAGAGACCAGACATGATCAAATCCTAAATAAACACACAAATCCCTAAGAACATCACACTTATTCATAGTTTCTACTAGAAATAAAACATCAGGCTTAATAGTAGTACATAGCTTAGTTAATCTACGTTCAGTAGTAGACCCCACAGGACCGAGGCCTCGTATATTCCATTGGAGGATCTTCATGGGGGGAACCGTGGAGGTACCGGGCCCTCCGCGCCTCTGTCCATTGGATGGTAGTCCGAGTAAGTGGCCTGAAATGCGTTATTGTCCACTCCCTGGGCCAGCGGATGCAGGGTCATTCGCTTGCGGTTTGATTCCTTTGAAAGTTCCCCATTGTTAGCTATGTCTTGTCTCTTACGTTTTAAGTAACCGGGTGTCTCCTCCTGTTGAGTGTAAGCAGCAAACACTTCCATGAAATCAGATGTTTTAAATTTACCTTTAGCCATTTTTGCTTGAAGGTAACGGACTGTTTCTGTGGCCATATCATGGTCAGTGTAGTGGTGATGACCCAAACCCGGAATCACTTCATGGTTGTTGTGAATCTCTGGAGACATCGTTTCAAATTGTTGTCCCTGTAGTTCACCGGTCTCATTGGTTGGTGTTTCTTCAAAGTTGTGGAAGTTATCCCCTGAGTGTGAGTGGTCATCATCATCATCATTTTCGTTGTTGTCGTCATTTCCAGAGAAATGAAGTGGACATTCTTTAACGTCATGAGTTAACATTCCACAGCGGGTACAGTAGTTGCGGAGACGTTCGAACCAGAAACGCAGGATAGTGGGTTCGTTTGTGCCAAAACTGAAGTAGCGTTGGAAGCGCAACGGCTTGTCAATGTTCCAGTCAATTTGCACCCGTACAAAGTCCACTCGGGTGGAGCGATCATCAAAGTCGATATCAATGACTCTGCCCAAGGTGTCTCCGATGAACCTAATCATTGGCTGAGTTAAATACTCAATGGGTATGCCTCTGATTTGGATCCAAAAAGGGATATACTTCAGGGCTTCATCCGGTAAGTTTGGGCTCCATTTTTGCAACACGATCATCCATTCATTGAAAGACCATGGTCCTCGTGTCAATGTCAGAGTCATTGCTTCTTCTGATTGAAAAACAAACTGGAATTTATTTCCAGGGATGATGCGTCCAATGACAGTGTTTCCAAGTCCCCACAGTCTGGGCATTGTTCCAACAAGAGCCCTCAGATTCTGTCTTGACGGATTCACGGCAACACCGATGATGGAGAAACGGTTAGTTGAGGCCGCTTGTACACAAATATCAATCGGAAGGGATACGGGTTCATCTTGCAGTGCTAGGCTTTGGATACGTTTGTGAATTGGTTCATTCATGATTGAAACATACACTGAACGAAAGGAAAGACAGGAAAAGGACAAATGAGAGGGAGTAGTTGATCTTTTATAGAGCAATAACCATGGCGGTTTTAGCAGTTTGTACTCGTAAGAGTGGATAAGGAAAGCAAAACCGTTAAAGCCGAACCATAACGGACAGAAACCAACTCGTTTTGACCCTCGGAATGAAGGGATAACGGATGGAAGAACGCTCTCTCGTAGATCTAGAAAACGGTTATTACGACGGTTATTATCGCCTTTCAGATCGCCCATGGCGAGAGAGAAAAAGAAAAAAACGTGTTTTATATAAATAAAAATCATGAAAATACAGAATTACGTTTTTGAAAGAAAAAAATAGAATTGTGTTTTTACGGAAAACGCTGAATAGCGTTTTTGATAGGCCTGGACGTTCGGGTACCCAAACTGTTAAGGTACCCGTTTGGGTTCGGATCGAATTTTTCGGGTTTTCGGGTTTAGGGCTAGAGAACCCGTTCGGGTATTTTTATAAATCAGGTCGGGTTCGGGTTCGGGTTCAAATAAAATGCCCAACCCTAGTTTTCGACCAGAAAACGCAGAATCGCTTTACGACGAAAATTTGAGAGAAAGCGTGGAATCGCGATTTGGCGAAAAAATGCAGAATCATAATTTTGATGGGAAAACGCAGAATCACATTTTTTGGCGGGAAAATGCGGAATCCCGTTTTTGGCGGGAAAATGCGGAATCCCGTTTTTGGCCGGAAAACGCAGAATTGCGTTTTTGGCGGGAAAACGCAATTCCGCGTTTTTGGCGGGAAAATGCGGAATCCCGTTTTTGGCGGGAAAACGCAGAATTGCGTTTTTGGCGGGAAAACGCAATTCCGCGTTTTTGGCGGGAAAACGCAATTCCGCGTTTTTGGCGGGAAAACGTAATTCCGCGTTTTTTGCGGGAAAACGCAATTCCGCGTTTTTGGCGGGAAAAATCAATTCCGCGTTTTTGGCGGGAAAACGCAATTCCT
Source organism: Orychophragmus violaceus (assembly GCA_030180135.1). Taxonomy (NCBI): domain Eukaryota; kingdom Viridiplantae; phylum Streptophyta; class Magnoliopsida; order Brassicales; family Brassicaceae; genus Orychophragmus; species Orychophragmus violaceus. The sequence goes on from CM058229.1 coordinate 30,818,108, forward strand.
CGTTTTTGGCGGGAAAACGCAATTCCGTGTTTTTGGCGGGAAAATGCAATTCCGCGTTTTTGGCGGGAAAACTCAGTTCCGCGTTTTTGGCTGGAAAACTCAATTCCGCGTTTTTGGCGGGAAAACGCTATTCCGCGTTTTTGGCGGGAAAACTCAATTCCGCGTTTTGGCGGAAAAAATCAATTCCGCGTTTTTGGCGGGAAAACGCAATTCCGCGTTTTTGGCGGGAAAAATCAATTATTTAATGTTAAAATATAATTAATTAAACAAAATAAAAAATCAGATTTTAGTTGTTAATGACTTAATGCCTATATTAAAATAATAAAAAATTCAAATCTAATTTAAATGGGTCTAATTGGGTTTAAATGGGTAAGTGTAAAACTAAATGGGTCTAAATGGGTAACCCTATTAGACCTTTAAAGTAAATGGGTCCTAAAGGGTTTGGGGTTTAAATGGGTTAGGGTCTAAATGGGTTGGGTCTAAATGGGGTGGGTTTACCCATATTAACATCCATAGATATGTCTCAGGTTCAGATTATACTCTATTGAGATCCACACATTCAGATTACATTCTAAATTCTAATGAGATCCCGACACAATGGCTTTACATTGTTTATTTCAACAAAGGATTTACATTTGTTCATATAATCATCAAAACTTCAATGTTAAATGAATACTAATTGCTCTTTCTAATGTTTGTAAATCAATAAATTGTTACTTACAAGCATTCATACATAATTTGTTCTGGAACTGTGTACAAATAATAATGAGAAACAGAACTCAAAAGTGATGCAACTAATAATTAGAAGACTTTACCAATCCTACCAAAAGAAAATCATAAATGAGAAGAACACAAATTTGTTTCAAACAACTGAAAGATTGAAAAACCATAAAACATCATTGGTTCCTCCAGTTCATCTTCCTCATAGCAAAACAAACGGATGGTTCGTGAGTGAATGACTAGACCACCTCTTGTGAGCGTCTCTCTCCAAGCATCTGCTCAAAAAATCTAGTGCTTCTTTAGACAACCAACCCGGTACATGAGGAATGTGACCAATGAGATTGACCCAATCATCAAAACAAAGATCACCATATTCTCCCCAAACCGTTTTCCCGGATAACATCTCTAAAACAGTACATCCAAAAGCCCACACATCCGCTCCAAAGTCCACAATCCCGTGGCTAATAAGCTCTGGAGCCATATACCTAGTTGTGCCTCTCCTATGGCCGTATCCACTTCCGTACTCTAGCGACCCTTTCTCCATGGCTAATCCGAAATCTCCAATCTTGGTCAAATATCCATTAGATCTGAACCGGTGATCGGTAGGGCAGAGTAAGAGATTGTCTGGTTTAATGTCGCAATGAATGATGTTTCTGTCGTGAATGTATGTGAGACCAGACAAGACATCTCTAGCGAATAGCTTCACCTCTGACTCTAACAACTCTCCGTTATTATCCTCGATCAAGTCCGCTACAGTTTTTCCGGAGCAGTACTCGAGTATCAGATTGTATTGAAGATCATCTTCCTCAAGTGCGATCTCGTCTCCGTAGCAACGGACTATGAAAGGAGATTGCAGACGGATTAAGATCCTTCCTTCGTCCATGAGGCTTGAAGCGTGGGAAAGCTCTGCAGTTTTAATAGCTCTTTCTCCTGTTTTGTATTTCTCGCTCTTACTCGTAGCTAGATAAACCGAAGCATAAGCACCTGTTCCGAGTAGGAGTGATTTGACCCACGACGACGAAGACGACTTGTTTCTTCCTCCGTCGTGGATTAGAGTGTCGCAGGCGGTGGAAGATTTCTTCTGAATAGTGGTCTCGAATGATGATTTGGTTATCTCCTTGGCACTGATGTTACTACTCTTCTTCTTCTTTATGATAGACATCTTCTTTGGAGAAGATTGTAGATGGAGAATTAATTAGCAAGTTCTCGTTCGTGATCTCAAGGTTTTTACGGGAGACAATGACTGAGCTTGGAAGACAGGTTGAGAGTCGAATATGATGAAAAGAACGAAAGGATTTGATGGCGATCGAGAAAGTGAGAGAGTCTTGGGTGGGACTCAAGTTTTCCTTTTTATGCTCCTATATTTCCTTTTTTATTTTTATGCTCCTTTGTTTTTCTACATATTATATTAATAAAAGGATCCAACAACAAGATCCATCCCAAATTACCGCATCACACCTCACACAGGAGGGACTGTAGAATAAAAAACTTACATCCCGCAATATCCAACAAGCAAGAGACACCAACGAATCAACACCTCAACATAAAATACTTTTTCTTTTATATATAGGATATATATATGAATAATAAACCGGTCCAAATTGAGGAACAACCGAAAATTACAACTGAACCGAGCCATAATAATAAACCAAACCCGAAAAACCTTAATGACCTAATTAATCGAATGGAAACCTACTAAACCGGGTGAAAATATCGAATTGCCGTCCGAAACCGCTGCTGTTTGCCGGAGCGCCGCCGCCGGCCACCGAGTCGTCATCGGACCACCAGCGACCGAGTCGTCACCGGACCGTCGGCGACCAAGTCGACTCCGTTGAGCGGTCGGATTGACCGGTTCGGTTTAGGTTGACCGGTTCGGTTTAGGTTGACCGGTTTTGTTTGGTTCGGTTTTCAATTTCAATTTCAGTTTCGATTTCAATTTCAATTCCAGTTTACTTCGGTTTAGATCGGTTTAGCTGGTTTAGGCTTGTCATCTTCAACGGATCATAACTAGTTCGTCATAAGCCCGATATGAGCAACGAAAGGCTAGTTCACTTATTATTTCGTCCTCTTTCCAGATATTAAATTCATTTGAGAGTCATGAACTCTTAAATCACGCTTTTGCTTTTGTTTAGCCAAGAGAAGAGTATTAAACTAGAAAAAGTATATATTTCCTCCTTTTATTTTTCTTATAATTATGTTCTCCTTAACGGTCCTAAATTCCCCTTAATTGATGTATATCTCCTTCTTTGTATGTTCTTTTCTTCTCTATATATATGCAGAGTTCTGTGAATCAATAATAAGATCCAATTCCCTAATTTGATATGCTCTTCATGTGTTTTCCTAGGATATTCGGTTACTCAAAATGTTTATTTTTGTTTAGACAAAGCTACTTTTCGTATTTACACCTTGCCGCATGTTCTTTTTCATGAATTTGTCTTCCCATTTAAAAACTCATCGTATGCGATAATTCAATTAGATGATGAAGATTCTTGTCAACTAACAAGTCAACCAGCTTATGTTTTTCGAAATATTGCTCCTTTTACTCCAACAGACCCAGTATCCACACCAGCTCTTACACCGCCATGTTTCTCCACATCCCACACTGCTGAGATGTTGCCACGAACTGTGGTACTAACATCGCAAGATCAGATGCAACAGGAGAGCATGACGACAACAACAACACCCCAACAACAAACAGATCCAGCTACACTAGTTGTGCATGATCCAGCTCCAGTTCCAACACCAACAAGGGCAAGCACTCGAATCAGGAAACCTGTTCAGAAGCTAAACCTTCATACTCATGTGGATGTGCCTCCAACAACAGCACCAACTTCAGTCACAGAGGGGCTCAAATCATTATATTGGCAAAAGGCCATGAGTGAAGAAATTGATTCCCAAGTTAAACAACAAACATGGGAACTTAGTGATGCTACTAATTCTACTAATGTTGTTGGTTGTAGATGGATCTTTATCATTAAACGAAGAGTAGATGGACCTATTGATAGTTACAAAGCGCGTCTAGAGGTTAAAGGCTACAATCAGTGGCCTCGTATTGATTATCATGACACCTTCAGCCCTGTTGTGAAACCAGATACAATTCGAATTGTCATCAGTACAACTAGGGATGTTAAATATGGGTAATTACCCATAGAGTACCCTAAACCCTTAAGCAAAATTGAAGCCCAAAACTCTACCCTTTTAGTGAAAAAAAAAAAGAGGGTTCAAAATGGGAGGGTACCCTTTTTATAAGCGTTCAAAAAAGTTTGCCCTATAGGGTTTACTCACAAAATAATTTTATAATAAACTCTTAATATTTTTTAATAATTTAGATTACAAAACAGTATTTGATTATTTTAATTTTGAAATAATATTAGATAAATTTAGGATTATATTTTTACGCAAAAAATGTAAAATACCGTTTTTCGCAAAATTTTGTTTTTCCGCCAAGAACGTAAGATACCATTTTCCCGCCTAAAACTTAAAATTCTGTTTCCCACCAAAAACTTAAAATTCTGTTTCCCGCCAAAATGAAAAATTCCGTTGCTCGCCAAAAACGAAAAAATTCCGTTTTCTCGCCAAAAACGTAAAATTTCGTTTCCCGTCAAAAACGTAAAATTTCGTTTTCTCGTCAAACACGAAAAATTCCGTTTTCCCGCCAAAAACGTAAAATTCTGTTTTCCCGTCAAACACGTAAAATTCCATTTTTCGCCAAAAACGTAAAATTTCGTTTTCCGCCAAAAACGTAAAATTTCATTTCCCGTCAAACATAGAAAATTCCGTTTTCCGGCCAAAACGAAAAATTCTGTTTTCCCGCCGAAAATGTAAGTTTCCGTTTTCCCGCCAAAAACGTAATATTCTGTTTTTCCGCCAAAAACGAAAAGTTTCGTTTTCCCGCCAAAAACAAAAAATTTCGTTTTTCCGCCAAAATGTAGGATTCCGTTTTCCCAGCAAAAACGTAAGATTCCGTTTTCCCGGCAAAAACGAAAAATTCTACTTTCCCACAAAAAAAAACTTAAAATTTTGATTTCCCGCCAAAACGAAATATTATGTTTTCCCGCCAAAAAATGAAAAATTTTGTTTTGCCAAATTAGTTCATATATTTAACCAGAAATTAGTCTAGAAAACTAATATAAATTATTAATATTGTATGAATAAAAGTTACGGTACCCGTGGATAACCCTAAAACTATAGGATTTTGTTTGGATTATCCTATATAAGGTATATATAGAGTTTTCAAAACATGGTTTTTAAAGGGTAGGGTATCCTTGAAACTAGAGTTTTGGATTACCCTAAAAGATATAAGGTATATATAGGGTTTTCAAAACATGGTTTTTAAAGGGTAGGGTACCCTTGAAACTAGAGTAGGTTAGAGTATTTTTATCCACCACAACATCTCTACGTACAGCAACAACAAATCAATGGCCTCTACCACAACTCGATGTCACTATGGCTTTCCTACGAAGTCATTTTCACGAACAAGTTTTCATGATTCAACCCCAGGCTTTCATAGACAAAGATAATCCCACTGCTGTGTGCCAAGTTGGCAAGAGAGGCTCGTATCGCCACATTTTGGTCTCATTCTTGATCAGTTAACACTTGCATTTCCCGGAACCAATTAGTTTTTAGACTTTTAGTTAAGAAACTGTGTGTCATGCGGCGTAAAGAACGTGTCGTTTCCACTTATGGCGTTGAGACTGATTGTTGTTTCTATTTTTTTTCTTTTCAAAATTATGTTGCTTTACTCTATTCCTGTGAACATGTCTGTTTGTAGCAAGTATAATTCTAGTGTCAAATGTCTGAACCTTGACAACATCAAATATACAGACAGATATCGAATCGTGTACAAACGATTCCGTAAATCCATCGAAACTCAAAAATTAAGTCTTGGGAGAGTGGTTTCACTTGAGCAATACCTTGAGAATGAGATGAACCTTGCGGTTCATTATTCTCCTAAGTTGTTCATTAGCCTCAATTCCTATCCTCCTGCAAAATCAGCATAAGATCAGTCACGAGATTAGTTCAAAGAGTGATCTTGTTTGTTCTTACCCGATTTTGGAACCGCCCTTGCCAACAAGAATCTTGCGTTGGCTAAGTTTAGGAGTGACGAGATGCTGTTCAATCCTCAGAGACCCGTCTCGCTGCTCCCTCCAGTCCACTAGACGGTGCTCCACACCATATGGTACTTCCTATGTTTTGTTCACCATAATGTAATTTGGAAACCGATACAGAATATTATTCAAGTATAGGTTATGATTACCTGATGAACATGGTCTAGTAATCTCTCCCTAACAACTTCAAGAGAGATGTTCTTCATGACTTCTTCACTCATCGTGAATGGATCTTCCTCCCATGGTTTTTTAACTGCCTGATCCATTAAATATTGGCTGAGATCCTTTACTCCAGATCCTTTAAGTCCTGATATCATGAAGTACCTAGAAAAACCATATTTCTTTCAGTTGCAAATCAAGAGACTTCCCTGTTCGTTGTTCTTAAACTGAGTCAGGTAAATGGTCTATCTACCTTTCATATGCCGGGAGATTCTGGAACTCTTCAGCAACCTTTAATAGATCTTTCTTCTTCTCAACCAAATCAACTTTGTTCATACATAAAATGCGCTTTTGTTTCGGATTTGCCTCCTCTCCCATGTATGTGATTAAGCGTACAACTCTTGAATCCGGACTATACAAATCAAACAGAAAACAGAAATTTACAAACTACAAACTTAAGTTTGAGGGAACTCTATTTCCACTCCCCAACAAGCCAAGAACTCTATTTCCTCTCCCACAAATGGATGTTTCCATTGGTTTAAGGCTATGTTTTAAATGGTGTGTGGCTGTCCATGGCGCCGAGCCCCTGAGAACCGCCACCAGCCATGGCGGTTCATGGTGGCTGCCATGAGCACAACATTACCATTGCATTACAGAACACATATTTTGTGATTCGAAATTAGAAATGAAAAACCAAATCATGATAAGGAACAACTATAATTGTAATGATATCAAGTCTCCATAAAATCAATACCAAAACATAATCAAGTCTCATAAAACTTAGAAAGTATAAGTAACCAAAAACCAAATCAAGTCCTCAAAACACTTCATAAAACCTAATAGAAAGCATAAGTAAGTAAAACTCAAATCAAATATGATCGGAGAAGCCGTGAAAGAATAAGAAGAAAGTGTCGGTTGATGTTTTTTTTTAAAGTCTATTATACCTAGTTAGGGTTACTTGATAAAAAAGTATGGAAAAAATGATAAAAATGTGGAAAATATGAATAGAGTGCGCCATGAACCGTTGCTATGCCACAGCCACTGCCACAGGTCATGACCTCCATGGCGGCAGCCATATGAGCATACATCCATGCCATATGGTCTGGTGGCGTTGAGGTCCCTGCCATGCGCCATGGCGAGATTTTTAAAACACAGGTTTAAGGTTCTAAAGCTTAAAGATAATCTCTGTGCGATTCTAGTAAGCCAACAACTTGATGCTCTTAACTAGACTACATTAAGTTACGACATAGCTTTGTCAAGAAAATAAAGGAGCAAATGACTTACCACGTAAGATGCCTGTGGACATCAAACATAACAATGAGAACATCAAATAGGTCAACGGAAGTCCAAGCATTTTGCACACGAGATTTGATGTCTTTGTAACCATATCCGCTTTTCTTCAACATTAAACCCGGAGTATCAAAGAAACACTGCAAATATTCAATATTTCAGTCTACAAATGATTGCATTTAACAACAAAATGCTAACCTTCATACTTAAACCAACGAGTAGTTTATATACGCAACAGATATATAAGATAAAACTTACAACTTGTGTATCTCCTTTTGTCAATACTCCTAACACTTCATGCGTCGTGGTGTTCGTTTTCCGTGAAGCAGCTGCAACTTTTGTTCCAACCTGCACATAAACTTCAAAACCATAAGCAAGATTGGAACATAAGAAAGAATCACTGTACAAAATACAGTGATTAAGCAATTGAGGATAACACAAAAGTCATAGGCAGCACAAAACTTTGTGCATAAACATATACAGAATGTCTTTAAAAAATCGAAACTTTCACTAATCGAACCATGAAATTAGTCAGGGAAGATTTTCCGGCGTTAGGTGGGCCGATGATTCCGACATTAAGTGACTTCTGGTCTTCTTCTCTAACCTCACCTTCACCGAGTTCGTCATCAGCTGACTCAAGCGCCGCCTCCAAAAGAGCCTTCGCTAGAATCCTTGACCTATCAACACTATCATCATCACCTTCTTCTTCTTCTAGAATATTCAATTTACCTTTTTCTTTTGGGAACAGCTCTCTCTCTACTCTTGCCCTGTACCCTTTATCCCAATTGGGTTGCTTGGGTTTTTTCACGGAATCCCCATGAGAATCTTCGATTCCAGGGATCAAGTACTGACTGCTATTGAAAACAGAGTCGCTGGGGCAGTCTCCGTTGACGGAAGTGGGTTCGTCTAGATTCGGCTGCGCCGAGTAAAACCGGCGGAGGATGTTCTGAGGAAGATGGGATTTATAATGAAGTGTCGTCGTTCGTGAGATGGAAATCAGTATTCGAAAAGCTTTCATTCTAGCAACAGCAATGGCCAAGTAGCGATCTCGCTCGCACAAAACAGAGGAAGGATCGTGGGTTTTAGAGGTGTCTTTTTTACTTCACAAGACTTTGGTTTTTTTTTTTTTTGTTGAGAAAGTAACTCAATATTTACAAAAAGCCCCGTTTGTTTTTACCAAAAGCCACTTTAAGTATCTTAACTTTGCTTTCGATACATTTCAGTCGCATTCGAAATGAGACATGAGTACTTGGATACACAAACAAAAATGAACTTTAGCTGACAATGGAGTATCAGACTTATTAGTCACTTTTTAGTAAACTTTGGGCTAAATATCTAAAACATGATGCAAACATTTTGGTCAGAAGAAAAAAGAGACCCGAGTTCTTCCTCCAATCTCCAAGAAACATACAAAAGAAAGACTGAACCTTTGAAACAAAACATCCCTGAGATCTCTAACATAATGCAATGGTAACTAACTCACCAGACTAAACAATACAACAGACAGATAGGAATAGCTTAAATTCAGATCACAAGTTCAGCTTCTCAAAATCTGAACAAATAAAGTAAAGAGCTGTAGCAAAAGCTCATCATCATCGCCTTTCTTGTAGATTGTTGGATGGCTTCTTCGACTCAGGTGGTTTGGTTTGGTGCCAAACTTTAAAACGCCATCCGCCCAGCGAGCCTACTCTCTGAGATCCGTCTGTCTATGGCTGCATTTATCGAGTTCATCTGCAACAATTTTAAAAACAGTAAACACGGTTCTGAGAAAAAAAGTTGGATGCTTTATACAAAAGGCTACAAAGAGTTTTCTTTTCTTATTCCTCGAGACAGTGATCGTGCAAAGGTACCAAACTTTGCAAACTTGAATAAAAATAAAAGGAGCTGACCTGGTTTGAAACCAAACCTGTTGAGTATGATCTTGTGGAACCAATCACCACATTTTTAATACAATACAAGAGAGGATATATAATGAAGAACGAGCAGATACGAACACAGTTTTCTTTACTACTTATTGCAAGTACTATCACAAGCTACTGAAGATACCATTATAAAATCAATGGTTAGACATGCTTAACTTTGTTGCTATGTCCTTATTCTCATATTCTAAAGGAAAGAATTATAAACTGAAAGTATAAAGGTACCTCTCAGCACAGAAACTCTGGAGTTTAAAAAAAAAAAGAGGCATAATAACGCCTACCGAATGGTTAGACGTGCAAAGCAAACTCTCCTTTAACTTTAAAAGGGAAAATCAGAACTTACCTGGCTGGTTTCATCATGAACCTTGTATTTCGGTAAGGACATTCTTCTTTCCTCCTGCAAATACAGACACATTGAGTCAGATCGAAAAAACCAGATGAAACACCAATACAAACATGTATAGGAGAAAACTAACCATCGACATCGCTTCATCATCCCATACAAGATAGACCTCATTAGGCTGAGAGCTAGGAGCTTTATTTGCAATCACAGGAGGTGGACCAATTGAAGGACCACTAGTGTTTGGACCAGAAGCATACGAATGAGAATTAGTCCCACCCACTGCAACACAACATAACAAGAGAGATTAAGATTTGAAACGAAACAGCCGAGTCAAATGTAAGAAAATTGATTCTAAGAACTAAAGATTGAACCTGGAAAAGAGCTGTTAGGCGGATATGCATTTACTGAGGTATCCGCAGCAGACGGCTGCTGAGCCCCACCAACGGGAAGGGGAGCAGAAAATGGTGAGGCTTGAGAGGGAGTGATGCTATTCACAACAGGGAACAGAGGTTGAGAAACTGGCATTGCAGGAGATGATGAAGGAATCCCAGGAGGAGTGACTCCACTGAGAAGAGGAGACGATGTTGGCATAGTCATCCCCATACCATGAACAGGGAAAAGTTGTTGTGGTCGATACCCTAAATGGGCAGGTGGAGGAACAGAAACTGGTGGATTTTGTGGATACCATTGTTGTGGACGGGGAGGAGGCATAGGCCACACAGGACCAGCAGGACGCACCTGAGCATTAGGATAATACCTGTTGACACAAATTATTTAACATAAAACAAAAGTAGAACGGTACTAAGACAGAGGAAACAAAGAACTATGTGGATCATATTTGGTTGAGTGCTTCAAGTTCAATTTTAGGACCAGGAAACCAAAACTAGCTAGAGAACAAAAGGAAATCTCCTCCCATCACTTAGCATGGATCAGATACTAACGAACACAAAGACAACATCTGAATATTCTACAAGTCAGGGAAAGAGAAAGAATAAAGTGTACATACATTGGTCGCACAGCACCAGGCACTTGTTGGGGTTGATATACCATTCCGTATGGTCTAGGAACTGCAACACCAAGAGGGGCGGGAGGAATTTCAAATTTTACCACTTTGGCTGGAGTTTCTTCCTCTGCAGAAAACATAACGTCAGTGCAAAAAAAAGTGAAGTCAAGATAAAAACGAGTTCATGACCAATAAAGTGAAATAGTTCCATAGCACTTGATGAAAGACAAACAAATTTTCTGCGTTACTTCTTTAATTCAATGAATTTATAACGTAAACAATACATCTCACATCTCAGCTCCTTACCTTCTTCTCCGTAGTGAGCAGCCAAGACATCAGGTGGAATCCCTTGCATTCCATATATTTCAATATCAATTGAATCTCGATCGGTTTTGGCATTAGGAACCCTTGTGGGAAAAATAAAAACATATCAAAGTTAGTCAGCAATGTCCTGGAATCAGAAGGAAGGGGTCCCCTAATTAAATCAGACGAAACCCAGCCGTGACAAGAACTCAACTAATACATCCGTCTTCCCCATGTCTCCAAATTGAATGTCTTAACCAACTAAAGTAAGCAGAGAAATAAACTTCAAATTTCCCTATCAATTAAAAGGATGTTACTTTCCAAACATTTGCATAAAGAGAAGTATACATAAGGGTTCATGATCAGACTTGTATGGAGACACCTGAAAGAGCTAATGCAATAAAGAGTCAATTTTTCTAAGTTCCCAGTAAACATGCACATTCGACTGATTCAAACCATGAAAGAAAAGTGGATTAGGGTAAAATCGAAAGATGCATTCATCCTAAAATACAACGAAAAAAGAGAAGGAAAGAAACATACTTTGTAACATTCTCTTTATGAACCTGGAGGACATGAATGACCATGCCGCTAGCTGTAGAGAGCTTCTTGTGGCAGACATGGCACTTGAAGTGTTTGGCTTTCTGGTGCTGCACAAGAATCTTCTCGTCATCGAACTCTCTGTCGCAGTAATAGCACCACACCTTCTCCGTCGTTCTCTTCTTCTTCTTCCCCATCACTAGAAACTTCTCGTCTGTGTGATTTTAGCACCAAATCCAATTGAAATCTTCCCTCTTGTCTCCTTCCGCTCGCTCGCTAGGGTTCCTATTCGCACAAAGCGTTTTCTCGATTTCTTCTGCGATCTCCAGATTATGTGTCCGTCTTAATTTAACCTTCTTCCGTTACTCACTTTGTATTTATAGAAAAGGACATTTCTTAAGTAAAATTGCGTAAAATCGATAAACAATAGCTAAATTGTAATTTTGACATTTTTCTTTTGTCGTTTCTCATAAAGGCTAACAAGATTTTGGCGGAGTTAATTTTGTTTTGATGTTTATTAATATTTTGTGTATAAATAATATATTTGTAAATGATAATATATTTTATAAGATATTATTAATATTAAATTTAGATGTTTGTGATATGCTAAACATATATATATATATAGGTTTTATATATGTTATTTTTTAATTTCTTTTTTGTAAATGATAATGATCCACGCTAAGGACATACAATTTTTTATAGCATGTAGATTTATATTTTTAGAAATAATCAATCTAGTGTTTAAAATAATATTCTATTGTTGTTTGTTAAAGATTTGAGATTTTTTTTATCTTTATACAATAGTTAGTATAGTATATAAAGTGTATGTGTAATACGGTGATGAATATATATTATTAATCCAAAATAAGTAATTTGTTATGTATATTTTTATTTTAGTTTGGAATGTATTTTTAGTCTTGCAATCTTTTATAAAAACTTATAAATTTTATCTTTCTTAGTTTTATACTTTATTGTAAAAATGAATTTTAATTTACTTGTAAATAACAACTTCGATTTTTCCAACTAATTTTAGTTTCTAAATTATCAGTTTAAGGGTTGAAATTATATTTGATTCATACAAATGTATATTATGAGCATATTACGATAAAAATATTAAAAATATGATGTTTTTCATTTATACGTAGACGAGTGTAATATATATTTATAAAACTTAATATGTTCTATTTTATATATTTTTATAAATAGATGTGGTGGTTTGAGATTTGTTGACAATTAGGTTGTCTATGTGATGTTATTATTATACTGTTTATATTTTGTTTGTAATATTAGTATAGTAGAATTATAAAAAATTAATTATTATATTATTAATTTATATGTTAAAATTGAAAATCAATCTTAAAGTTTATAAGTTTGTTTTTAAGTAACTAATTTTCAGAATTAATTTATCAACATAAAAGGAACAATAAAGATGATAATTTTACATAAAAGGATTTGAAGTAAAAACTAAAAACTAATATTATAATTATTAATATTATAAATAAACTTTTATATAATATTTTTTTTTTTTTTGTCAACAAGAGAACACTAATGAAACCTATTGTTCACTAATCCAGCTTGGTGGTTCCGGTCCAACGTGGATTGAATATGACGGTCTTAGACGGGCACTCTGTGCTAGTCGATCTGCCATCAAATTTCTTGTGCGTGGTACATGGATGAGTTCAAACGTTGTAAAATACTCCTTTCTTGCTTGGAACTCGTCTAAGTGAATCGAGAAAGCTGGCTATTCTTCTGGTTCCGACACTATCTTCACCAATTCTGAACAGTCTGTTGCAAATGTAATGTGCTGATGTCTATGATACTTCATGCATTCCATAGCCCATACCAGGGCTTCAAACTCTGCATGTAGTGGGGATAAACTGGCTCTGATATTCATTGCCCCCATCAAAACATTTACATCTCTCTCATAACCGCTATACCATCCTTGTCCTGAAAACTGATCACCCTCTTTCCAAGATCCATCCACAAAACACCATTGCCCTGTGGGTCTCAAATCAGTTTCATAGTTTTCCCCATTTAATGATCCTGGTATTGTTTCTTTTACCTCATTTAACTGTGCATCTCCCCATGTAGCAGATTCTGTTTCTGCCAATCTTAAGGTTTCATGAGGGTCCCGGTCAATATGACAATAAACCATATCATTCCTGTTCTTCCAAATATACCATAGTAACCAGGGATAAATATTCATCTCCTTATCCGAGGGTAATCTCCAAAACAAATAATCCATATTCGCATAGATAGATGTCGTTGGAAAAAACTCCGGGTTTGTCGGTATGTGGGATAATGCCCAAGTTTGAGTTGCTGGTGGGCATTCAAATAAAACGTGATTTATTGATTCTTCCTCTACTCCACACCGAGCACAACGAGTGTCACATTTTATCCCTCTTCCCTTCAAGTTTTTTGCCACTGGTAAACAACCTGATAATGCTTGCCATATAAAATGCTTTATCTTGGGTGAACATTTGACCTTCCACGAAAAAGCTTGTAGTTTTTTGGTGCTTGGCTCCAGAATAGGAGCAACTTCGTCATTGTTAGTGAAATCTCTCTCCAAATGATACCCCGATTTCACCGTGTATTTTCCAGACTTCGTAGGAAACCATCCCAACGAGTCAGATCTATGATCCCGGCTAAAAGGGATACTCAAGATCAAAGTCACATCCTCTGGTACTATAACTGTCTCCAGTAGTGGTATGTTCCACATTATGTTCTGATGGTCAATCAACTGGTCAACAGTCACCAACGTATGATAAGAATCCATTTTTTTAGTTGCTGGTCTCGGGCGATAAGATGGTATCCACGGGTCATTCCATATCGAAATAGACTTTCCTGTTCCCACCCTTTTGATAAGTCCTTTTTTAACCAGAGGCCTAGCCGACGTAATACTCCGCCATCCATACGATGCTGAGTATGATCTTATTGGATCCATAGGACCCGCATTCCTAAAATATCTTCCTTTAAAAACTTTCGAAAAGAGAATATCCGGCTTATCAATTAGTCTCCATAATTGTTTCGCTAAAAAGGCCGTGTTTACATCCCGAAAATCTCTAAAGCCAATCCCACCATCTTCTTTTTCTCGGCAAATTTTGTCCCAAGACATCCAATGCATACCTGAACTCGTTCCACTCGTACTCCACCAGAAGTTTGAATCTATACTTGTTAATTTCGTCGTGATCTTCTTTGGTAACCGATAACAGGACATTACATGATTTGGTAAAGCCGTTGCTACCGCCTTTATCATAACCTCCTTTCCCCCTCGTGAGAGTAATTTTGTCGTCCAACCATTAACTCTTCCATGAAGTCTATCTTGTAAGAAACTAAAAACCTGTGTCTTAGGTCCACTGAGGCTCTCTGGAATACCCAGATATGATCCCATTCCACCCATCGTTGTGATGCCTAGTATCGCTTTCACCTCATCGCGGACTTCAGTCGCAACCGTATGTCCAAACTGAAGTGAAGACTTCGCAAAGTTAATTTGCTGACCCGACACACCCTCATAGGCTTTAAGTATATGTAGAATTGTCTGACATTCCTCCTTATTAGCTTTGCAGAAGAATAAACTATCATCCGCGAACAGAAGGTGTGATATCGGGGGACATGCTCTTGCCACCTTCAGTCCCGTTAGTTGTTTTTCGCGCTCCGCTTTCTTTATATTCGCAATCAAAGCTTCCGTGCATAGAATAAATAAATATGGTGATAAAGGATCACCTTGTCGCAACCCTCTCTTTGGAGCAATAAAACCCCGTGGCTGTCCATTAATGAGAACCCTATAATGAACTGTGGTTATACATCTCATTATCCGATTAACACATTGATCATGGAATCCCATCTTCTTCAGTAGATTCTCAATGAATGCCCATTCAACTCTATCATAAGCCTTGCTCATATCCGTCTTGATTGCCATAAATTTACCCTTACAGGATGGGTTTGTCCGTAATCCATGAAACATCTCCTGAGCTATTAAGATATTGTCTGAGATCAACCTGCCCGCAACAAAGGCAGATTGTGTCTCTGAAACCAATCTTGGTAGTAGCCGCTTTAATCTTTGACATAAAACCTTCGATATGATCTTGTAACCCACATTACAAAGACTGATAGGACGCAATTCCGTCATCCTACTCGGCCGTTCCGTCTTCGGAATAAGACAAATGTTTGTCATATTCAGTCTAGTATCCAGCTCCCCATATTGTAGGAAATCATTAACCATGCGAACAACATCATTTTTCACAATTGGCCATGATTGTTGGTAGAATAAAGCTGTCATCCCATCTGGCCCCGGGGCTTTCTCTGGATGCATCATGAATAAAGCTTGCCTAACTTCCTCCTCAGTAGCTAAAACCATAAGTCTCTCATTCATCTGAGTTGTGATTGAGACCGGGACTTCCTGTAAAAATTCCTCAAAATCCTCCGGGTTAGTTGTCGTAAATAACTCTTCAAAATATTCCACCGCTACTCGTTCCACTTCATGATCCTTTGTAACCCAATCCCCTGATTAATTGTGGAGTCCAACAATCCGATTCCTTGCCCTCCTTTGTTTGGTTAATGCAAAGAAAAACTTTGTAGATCTGTCACCCGATGTATGCCACATATTCCTGCTCTTTTGTTGCCAAAATTGTTCCTCATCTCTGTAAGCTTGTTTCAGTTTATCTGAAATCTCCAACACCGCCTCATGTGTCTTAGTATCATCTTTTTGGACCTCTTCCAGTTCTTTCTGTAACTCATATATGTGATCCTTATTGTATTGAGGATTGTTTTTCCTCCATCTTGATAATTCACGTCGACATCTACCAATCTTTTCATAGAAGTTCCTTCCTCCTATGTCGTCTGAACCTTCCCATCCCAGTTTAATTGTGTCCATTAGACCATTTTTTCCCACCCAACGTTTATCAAATCTGAACTGACCTCGTCTCTTCTGGATTTTATCCTCAATAGATGCCACAATCGGACGATGGTCTGAACCAATCATCCCCAAATATTCCACAAATGAAAAGGAAAAAAGTGTATGATAGTCTTCATTAGCTAGAGCCCTATCCAGTTTGCACCTAATAAGTTGTTTTCCCCTCCTTCCTCTCCAGGATAGAGAGTCTCCCAAGGACGGAAATTCAATTAAACCGCAATCATGAATCATATTATTAAAAGATACGAAAGTAGAAGCATGCCTCAGGGATCCCCCTTGCTTTTCGTGATTGCCCGTGATCTCATTGAGATCACCTATTATGAACCACGGATTTGTCCTCACCACACCCATACGAGTCAAACGTTCCCAAACTTGATCCCGTAATTTCTGTACTGGGTCGCCATAGACAAAGGATAGCGAAACCCTATTCCCCTTTACATCTGCTTCAATATCGATCATCCTATTGCTTGCATATATAATCTTCACGTCTGATGTGTCATTATAATATAACACCAGTCCCCCACTGGCTCCTCTTGGTTCGACTGTATACATTTTGTCGTATCCAAAGTGACCCATAAATTTTTGTGTAAAAGAAAAGGGCTGTTTTGTCTCTGATAGAAATAGAAACCCAGGCTTATTCTTATACACTATTTCCCTTAGATAACCAATCGTCCATTTGTTTCCCAAACCTTGACAATTCCAACTCAAAATCTGCATATTACAATTGAAGTTTTGGTACTCCCCTCTGGAGTATCGACTTGGGCTTAAAGAAACCCCAAAGTCTTAGTTGTTGAGCAGTGCCTTGCCCGCCCAAGACAAGCATCGGTATTAAACCATCGCCAAAGCCAGAATCACCTAAATAAAACTCATGAACTTGTATAATAGTTCTGTTAATATTACATTTACAGAACCACATGAATGAATAATATCCCTCCTTCCTTTGTTCCGTACCAGATAATATAATGCTATTATGACACAATAACGACAAAATATGACCCTCCTTCAGAGTGTTCCTGTAAACTTTCAGAACCATGTTCATTGTATGCCGTGATCTCGGCGTCAAAGATAATAGATAAATAAAACCATAAATATTCACGAAGCAACAATTTCCACCCCCTTTATATGTTAGAGCAAGAGACCATACCGAGTCTATTCGCCAACCTAGTAGTAATATAGTTAAGCCATACTTTAAATACAATGACCATAAATACCATCCCACAAAGCTTCCAGCAAAAAAGAACCTCCACTCTTCTCGTTGCACCTGCCTCCAGAGGATAAATACAGTATAATTATAAAACTCTGGCCAATCATTTTCTTGTCCTCCTACCCATACCATGTTGACCCGTAAGTCTAGATCACCAACCAACCATAATTTCCAGTTACTCTTGTGCCTCAAGCATGTTACTATTCCACACTTGACGTTGGTTAATCCCAATTCCGACTGTAGTAACATCCGCCAAAGATGAGCCAAAATCCTTCCCCATAATGACCAAAAATAATTGTAACCAGAAAGTAATTCTTCTATCTTCCAGCACGCTTTGGTTATTGATCTCTCTCCCACCCTGAACTTATAAAACAGTCCGGCTTCTGGTCGTCCGACGAGGAGCTTCTTCTTAAAACCTCGGGTGAGTTTATGGGCCACCTCCGATAATAAGAATCTCCCACCATAGCTTCCTTGTTTCTTCCTTTTCAGATCAGAAATATCCTGTCCAATACTATCACCTTACAAAACAACAAATAAACCGATTAGCAAGCAATACGAAAGATGGTTGAACCCTGAACGCTTCTTGTCAGATAAAAACCTCTCCATTACTTTAA
This sequence comes from Orychophragmus violaceus, assembly GCA_030180135.1. NCBI lineage: Eukaryota > Viridiplantae > Streptophyta > Magnoliopsida > Brassicales > Brassicaceae > Orychophragmus > Orychophragmus violaceus. The sequence goes on from CM058229.1 coordinate 30,836,223, forward strand.
CAACATGCATTTTGTACAAAGAGAGAGCGTTCTTTCTCCAAAAAATCAGAAGGGAACTACCAATTGAACTGCCTATCTTTATTTTAGAGCTTGTACTAACACCTTGAGTTCTCATCAAAACATTATTAAAGATTAGGCAGTAACAGCATAGCCACCTAACATCTACTGAGAGAGAGTAAATGGCTTTTGTACAAAGTTCACTTAAGCCTATTGGATCCTGATAATGAGAACCCATATACCAACTACTAAACTCCCCCAATCTCAAATAGAGGTCTCTCAGCCATACAATAGTAATAATAACCTCCCTGTCGACCAACATGCAGTACTGTCCAATGCTAGCAACAAAGTAATACCAATTCGAACTGTTAACAAGGCGCATAAAGAAATATGACCAAAGCAGAATAAAAAAAATTGCACTATCTAGGCTTAGTCGTAATGTAAAGAAATTCCGCCACTGATATCCCCTACAATGGATCATCAATATGCAAAGGTAGAGGAGTCTCCATAGCCAGCAAAAAATATTATCCTTAAGTCTGAAAACAAACATGAAACTGCACTGGCAGAAGTAACTCATCCACCAAAGGTAGCAAAGAGAATTAAAATCTCTATATATACCTGACCAAATTCTATAGTATCTCCCAGAACTGAGAAAAATAATTTCCATAATATGGATAGCTAACAAACTCAGCCTAAAACTTAACCAAAATTCAACTCCCTTAAAAGCCATCTTACCTTCCATACTATCCTTACCTTCACTACCCCAAATATAACACAGCCACGATTTGTTTACATCCATTCCCAACCTAATATAATAATAATAATCTATTATACTAGCCATGGTTATACAGCTTGTAACAAACCAACCATTCGCAAGACCAAAAAGATAGCAGAATACGAAATTTGTCTCATCCTTCACCACAGCCAAAATAGACCTCTTCAACCATTTACTGTCGCAAAAACCATCACATAACCTGAGTAAAAAGATACTTCCAGACATGTACCTTGCATCATTGTGATTTAACCAAGCTAAACAAAATCCTGGCCGGGTATAAGATCCTGGCCATATCAATTTCCACAGAAGGCAAAACACAAAACCAATAAATTTATTGATAGATCTAATTCTATTGCTCCAACACCATTCAGATCGTATCACACAAACATCGCAATCAAAGGTCCTTCCCAAATTAAGGAGTAGATTCACCAGAATCACTAGATAAATTACCTTAGTTGTTCGCCGAAAAACACTGCAAGACGAGATCTTACAGCCCCAAAATTCATCAGATCGAATCAAGTTCGTATCTCCCTTAATCCCTTCTGACCTCTTTTCCATTTCCAGATCTGTATTAGTAGATCGAATATTCACCACATCAGAGATCGCATCGCTTATCCGTTTTGTTTCCAAAAAATCGATAACCAGATCTCTACCATAAACGCCTCCGTAATATTCCGTCATAACTATGATGAAAACCAAATCGATATCGTAATCCAAATCCGTCAAAATCCATCTCCATCGTTGAAACATCCAAGACTCTAAATCGCCTTCCTTTTATATAATATATGATTTGTTTTTTAGTTGATTCGTTTTTTAGTTAAATGGAAACTTATATGACCTGAGAATATTTTGTAGATTTGTTTTGTTTACATTTAGTTTAGATTTGTTTTTAAATTTTTTTTTATTGTTTAGATCTTTATCTAGATATTTAATAATATTTTGGTAGATTTTGTGTTTAATTTTTTTTTTTCTTATTTTATCAGAAATAAATTAAGTGTTTTTGAAATTGATTTATATTTTGTAAATATTTTAGAAAAATTAGAAAATAAGTGTTTTAATATTTATCTACGTCCATTTTAGAATAAAGCTAAAGATTTTAAAAAAAAAATTAATGGAAAAACTTTTATAGTATTAACGAATTTTTAAAATAAATTAATTAATTAAATTGTATATCTTGTAATTCACCAGAAAACTAATGGTATATTTAATTTTGTTATCCTATTTTAATAGTATAGATGTATTTTGTTATAATTAGAATTTTAAATTATACAAATTAAATATTATATACATTAAATAAATATTTAAAATAATATTTTTATTAATATATTTCATTATGTAATATTTATATTAAATTAGTTAAATATTTATAATTAAATTATAATAAATTACGGTTTTCGGCTACCCGTTTTACCAAATAAAAGATTATCTACCCGCTATATCCAAAATCCTCATCCTCATCCTCATAACCTTTAATTTAAGGACAATTCTTGGGTTCACCCCTAGAAGTGAACCTAATTGTTCACCTCACAATGTCTAAGCCAATCAAAATGCCACATAAGATTCATTTATGGAATAAATATTAAATTAAAATATAATAAATAAAACAATTTCTCTATAATTAAAAAATAGATTCTCGATCAAAAAAAAAAAAAAACCTAATGGCCTTAACGTCGTTGACGGAGTCGAGGGACTCCATTTCTGTAACTCCGAAGAAGGAAGATCTAGTGTTTCATTAGGTTTTCTCATCACCGTTTGTCGCTAGGCGAGCCCTACTCCTTCACTTTCTTTCCCATGCCTTCTCCTCCCCTGAGGTAAATCGTGGTTCATTACGAAGTATTATTATTATTTCATCGAGGTTTCCTTTATTATGCTTCAATGTTTCATCATTTGGTTTTTGTTTAGACTTTCAATTTTGATAGGAATCGTTTAAATCTGTTTCCCCGGGTACTTTTCCTCGTTTCATGTTACTTATTCCGCTTTAGATCTTTTCTCATTTCTTAATTTTGCAATCTTATTCAATTGCATATATGAATCTCCGACAGTGGTTAGAAGAGGAGTCATGTGTGTAGTCAATCTCAAACAAGATTCAGATTCCTCGTCTTTGGGTTTTTTAGCTAAGGAAGGTATCGCAAATTCTCTCTCTCTGGTTTCTTTATTTTTCCAACTTGTCGAGTTGGTCATAAAAGTTCCGTCCTGAATGGAGTGGATCTCCTTTCATCTCCAATCCCAAGGTTTAATCTTTACGACATTTCATGGCATATTCTTTCTTGGCTTTAAAGCTTTGAACTTTGGCTATCAATGTGGATTCTTTTTAACTTGTAGCGGATTCTTTGTCAAATTTCAGAAGAATGAGATTAACCATGATATAACATCGGAACACATTAACAACACACATGAACCATCTCCTCATTTCTTGACAAGTCCTTCTTCTTATACCAAGGTTTGATTTTTGTACAACTTTTTTAGTTGCTTGTAAGTAAATATTTAGTAGTTGAGAAAGTTAAGCAAGAAGACAATGTCTTTATATATAGAGCGAGTTTCAAGAGTGAAGATTGAGTTAGTGGTTACAGTCATTGTGCTAACTTCGAACACTAGACAATTGTTTCTAAAATACAAAGAAGGATCATGCTTCTTTCATATATTTTCACACTTTTAGATTTGACAGTTGAACACTACAAGCGGGATACCTGATTTTGACAAGCTTGGAAACCTCCACCCAACCCCAACTTCGTTCCTTGTGCGTGATGGGGTAAGTATGTAGTAGTATCCCCTCTGTTTCTCTAGTTACAAGTATGAAATACTTATGGCTGAATCATTGTTCTTCTGTTGCAAATATTACAGATAAGTGACATATTAGCTATAGCTCGTTGCTCGTATAGAAATTATGAATTACAATTTCCTACATTAGTTTGACGTTTAAATTACGGACAATACTGAATCTGTCTGCATATATGATATTTCTTTTGGTGTTTAAAGGATACGTAGACGACAGAGACTAATGAAGAATGGAGAGCAGAAGCAGCAGTGGCGTGTTTTCTGCAATTGCCATGAAAGGTTTAGCCTTAAGACCCAAAATATGGTACGTTGTCTACACCAACTATACATCAAATGGTCAAAATGCTTATTTTAAATTGATCAGAACTTGTTCCCACAATAAAGTATGATTTATTTTTCATAGGCCTTGTCATTAATAGGCTCTTGATTTGCCTTTATGCTTGATAGTAGAAATTCAGAGAAACTGAACTTGTCCCTTGTGGTATAATGTGTAGCAAAGTCACCAAGTTATAGTGTTTGCTGATGTAGCTGTCATGACCATCTAATTGTCTGGCATCTTTACACCAGTGCTATAGAAAGGCTGAGAGCAATGGAGCAAACATTGGCCAAAGGCAATGAGATCCAAGAAGACTGTTCCACGGTGGTAAAGAAGTTACTCGACAGAGGAGCAGCTATGGGTCCATAAGAAGACTGTTCCACAGTGGTAAAGAAGTTACTCGACGGAGGAGCAGCTATGGGTGCATAAGAAGCAAACCATGTTGTTGACACAACTGACTGCTACTAGCAACTCAGCTTTGATTATTCCTCGAGACCATGTTTTGATTCCGCGGAACATCAAAAGGAGAAGAAAATATTTGCAATCATTATCTGATAGGTTCTTTATCTTTTGGTTTTGGTTTTTTTTTTTTCCTTTTTTTACGAAAAGATAAAACAGATAAGAAAATTTGGTGATTATCTCTTTCTTTTATTTGTTTTAGAACAATTTTTTTTTATTGATATTTCTTTGTTAAATAGGATTGGAAAACCTCTTGTATAAAGTAGCTATCTTGTTTGATTAATATAATTTATACAGAGCCTTATTATACAGAGCCTTATTTTCTGCCCTCGTTAAACTCTTCACTGGGTCCTTGATAGCTGTATATCTGCAAGGCAGTAAATGATATTCATGGAATGACTAGCAAAAGTAACTGGGTGACGATGTAATAGGTAGGATCTCTAGACAATTACTGCAAGCATGATGGCAAAACAAAATGCCTCACTACTCATGGAGTTGAAACGAAAATATTCTACTTCCTTTCATCATGCGTGTTTTCTAAGAAGTCAGATGTCTTTATATGTAGTTCTCTTATGGATAGTGAGAAGGATCCAGTTGTACCAAGATAATATATAGACTTATCGAAGAAGCATATATTTACAAAGGGAAAGCTGAAGCGTTCTTACATTTGGTGTCGACAACATTTCATCGTAAGGGTCAGGCATTGGCCCATCAACTTGAGAAATCTTTGAATATGAGCAGATGACATCTCGTGGAACCTTTCTTTCACGAACAAAGGTTATGCAGAATGCATCACCCTCAAGGTTTGCCTGCAAATTTGTGGTCAAATTAGATGAATCACTGAGATTTCATAAATTTGTGCATACACTCTTGTTATCATGTTTTTCTTTTGGTAGGCTGAAGTGAACACCAAAGAGAAGTCTTCTCCCTCACTTGCTTTTTTTAATAAGAAATAAACAGAGCTAAGGACAATCTGTTTTTTGAGTTTTATTCAAATGCAAATGTAAATGTGTTGTTCTACACAAACACACACTAATCAAATCAATCACGTAGGTGTTGCAAAGAAGATTTGAATCCAAACCAAAAGACCAAATTTATAATTCATGATTTAGATATTAAATAGAAGTACCTGCGTAAACTGGTGATTAGAGTTCCCACTCTCAAGCTCATCACGGCCATCCACATAAGCTAGCAGTAGTTCAGAGATTTACATCCCAAACAACAAACTGAGACATTTTTCTCAGAGAAACTAAGTTCTGTTAAAATTAGAACTTACCACCATCAAGTTTTGTTTTTCGTGCGGAAAGTCTTTGAAAACACTAGATAAGCACAGTACATCTCACCGTATAAGGACTGGGTCTTGCTTTAACATCAGCGTGGCTTCCATTCTCAGTTCCAGGAGTTGGATAATCACTTAAGCCAGTGGGTATATTATATATGGAGTTATCAGAGAAAGGGAATTTGCGTTACCTTGCCTTCGTGAAGAACCCAAAGACGATGAATCTAAATCTTGTTTGGAATTGACTACACACACGACTCCCCTTCTAACCACTACCAGAGATTCCAATGCAATTGAATAAGATGCAGAACCTACTTCTCACCGGATGCAGAAATAGAGTCCCTCGACTCCGTCAACGGCGTTAAGGATAAATTTTGGCTCCAAATTAGATTTTTTACTAACAGATTAATGAAACTAAATGAATTAAAACGTAAAAGTAGACAACTTGTGACCTTTTGCATTTCCTTAATTAAATTTTTAACAAGCATGTATGCTTTTTTAGCACGTGAACTTTACACAACATAATTAGATATCTACTTTTTAAAGATGTTGTATGTACAAAAAGTTTTTCTTAATAAATGTGCTTTTAAGTAGAATCCCTTACATATTGAAACGGAGGGAGTATAAGAGATTCTCGGTTATCTATGCAACTTTTCTTTAATTCATTGGTAATGACTTCACACTTTATTTTAAGTAATTACTGTAAAAGCTTTTGGTCAAAAAATTTAAAGTCTTTCCATCCGTAAAGACTTAAAACCAAAAAGCATTTAATGGTACCATTTATTCTTCTTCCAAACTCAGTATAACATCAACGTAAAAATCATTCATGCACTGCTATTAACAAAGACTGAAACTAAAAATGGAAAAAAAAAGCAAATCAAAAGATACTTTACCTATCAACAAAAATAATCCTCAAAAATTTGATCTAAACAAACTATCTTCAATTGGAGGAATTTCATTTAAGTCAAACAAAGCTTCACTCTCATAGTTTAGATTTGGAAAATTCAAATCAATAATAGAATCCATGAGTAATTTTGTAAACCACCGTTAGAATGAATAGATTATATAGAAAGAAAGAACTAGAGAAAAGTTTTTGTTTTGGCTCCATGATGAAATTTTGATTTTTTTTTTTCAGTTTTCAATTGTTATGAAAAATTTTGGCTCCAAATTAGATTTTTTACTAACAGATTAATGAAACTAAATGAATTAAAACGTAAAAGTAGACAACTTGTGACCTTTTGCATTTCCTTAATTAAATTTTTAACAAGCATGTATGCTTTTTTAGCACGTGAACTTTACACAACATAATTAGATGTCTACTTTTTAAAGATGTTGTATGTACAAAAAGTTTTTCTTAATAAATGTGCTTTTAAGTAGAATCCCTTACATATTGAAACGGAGGGAGTATAAAAGATTCTCGGTTATCTATGCAACTTTTCTTTAATTCATTGGTAATGACTTCACACTTTATTTTAAGTAATTACTGTAAAAGCTTTTGGTCAGAAAATTTAAAGTCTTTCCATCGGTAAAGACTTAAAACCAAAAAGCATTTAATGGTACCATTTATTCTTCTTCCAAACTCAGTATAACATCAACGTAAAAATCCTTCGTGCACTGCTATTAACAAAGACTGAAACTAAAAATGGAAAAAAAAAAGCAAATCAAAAGATACTTTACCTATCAACAAAAATCATCCTCACAAATTTGATCTAAACAAACTATCTTCAATTGGAGGAATTTCATTTAAGTCAAACAAAGCTTCACTCTCATAGTTTAGATTTGGAAAATTCAAATCAATAATAGAATCCATGAGTAATTTTGTAAACCACCGTTAGAATGAATAGATTATATAGAAAGAAAGAACTAGAGAAAAGTTTTTGTTTTGGCTCCATGATGAAATTTTGATTTTTTTTCAGTTTTCAATTGTTATGAAAAATTTTGGCTCCAAATTAGATTTTTTACTAACAGATTAATGAAACTAAATGAATTAAAACGTAAAAGTAGACAACTTGTGACCTTTTGCATTTCCTTAATTAAATTTTTAACAAGCATGTATGCTTTTTTAGCACGTGAACTTTACACAACATAATTAGATGTCTACTTTTTAAAGATGTTGTATGTACAAAAAGTTTTTCTTAATAAATGTGCTTTTAAGTAGAATCCCTTACATATTGAAACGGAGGGAGTATAAGAGATTCTCGGTTATCTATGCAACTTTTCTTTAATTCATTGGTAATGACTTCACACTTTATTTTAAGTAATTACTGTAAAAGCTTTTGGTCAAAAAATTTAAAGTCTTTCCATCCGTAAAGACTTAAAACCAAAAAGCATTTAATGGTACCATTTATTCTTCTTCCAAACTCAGTATAACATCAACGTAAAAATCCTTCATGCACTGCTATTAACAAAGACTGAAACTAAAAATGGAAAAAAAGCAAATCAAAAGATACTTTTCCTATCAACAAAAATAATCCTCACAAATTTGATCTAAACAAACTATCTTCAATTGGAGGAATTTCATTTAAGTCAAACAAAGCTTCACTCTCATAGTTTTGATTTGGAAAATTCAAATCAATAATAGAATCCATGAGTAATTTTGTAAACCACCGTTAGAATGAATAGATTATATAGAAAGAAAGAACTAGAGAAAAGTTTTTGTTTTGGCTCCATGATGAAATTTTGATTTTTTTTTTTCAGTTTTCAATTGTTATGAAAAATTTTGGCTCCAAATTAGATTTTTTACTAACAGATTAATGAAACTAAATGAATTAAAACGTAAAAGTAGACAACTTGTGACCTTTTGCATTTCCTTAATTAAATTTTTAACAAGCATGTATGCTTTTTTAGCACGTGAACTTTACACAACATAATTAGATGTCTACTTTTTAAAGATGTTGTATGTACAAAAAGTTTTTCTTAATAAATGTGATTTTAAGTAGAATCCCTTACATATTTAAACGGAGGGAGTATAAGAGATTCTCGGTTATCTATGCAACTTTTCTTTAATTCATTGGTAATGACTTCACACTTTATTTTAAGTAATTACTGTAAAAGCTTTTGGTCAAAAAATTTAAAGTCTTTCCATCGGTAAAGACTTAAAACCAAAAAGCATTTAATAGTACCATTTATTCTTCTTCCAAACACAGTATAACATCAACGTAAAAATCTTTCATGCACTGCTATTAACAAAGACTGAAACTAAAAATGGAAAAAAAGCAAATCAAAAGATACTTTTCCTATCAACAAAAATAATCCTCACAAATTTGATCTAAACAAACTATCTTCAATTGGAGGAATTTCATTTAAGTCAAACAAAGCTTCACTCTCATAGTTTAGATTTGGAAAATTCAAATCAATAATAGAATCCATGAGTAATTTTGTAAACCACCGTTAGAATGAATAGATTATATAGAAAGAAAGAACTAGAGAAATTTTTTGTTTTGGCTCCATGATGAAATTTTGATTTTTTTCCGTTTTCAATTGTTATGAAATTTTTTGGCTCCAAATTAGATTTTTAACTAACAGATTAATGAAACTAAATGAATTAAAACGTAAAAGTAGACAACTTGTGACCTTTTGCATTTCCTTAATTAAATTTTTAACAAGCATGTATGCTTTTTTAGCACGTGAACTTTACACAACATAATTAGATGTCTACTTTTTAAAGATGTTGTATGTACAAAAAGTTTTTCTTAATAAATGTGCTTTTAAGTAGAATCCCTTACATATTGAAACGGAGGGAGTATAAGAGATTCTTGGTTATCTATGCAACTTTTCTTTAATTCATTGGTAATGACTTCACACTTTATTTTAAGTAATTACTGTAAAAGCTTTTGGTCAAAAAATTTAAAGTCTTTCCATCGGTAAAGACTTAAAACCAAAAAGCATTTAATAGTACCATTTATTCTTCTTCCAAACACAGTATAACATCAACGTAAAAATCTTTCATGCACTGCTATTAACAAAGACTGAAACTAAAAATGGAAAAAAAAAGCAAATCAAAAGATACTTTACCTATCAACAAAAATAATCCTCACAAATTTGATCTAAACAAACTATCTTCAATTGGAGGAATTTCATTTAAGCCAAACAAAGCTTCACTCTCATAGTTTAGATTTGGAAAATTCAAATCAATAATAGAATACATGAGTAATTTTGTAAACCACCGTTAGAATGAATAGATTATATAGAAAGAAAGAACTAGAGAAATTTTTTGTTTTGGCTCCATGATGAAATTTTGATTTTTTTCCGTTTTCAATTGTTATGAAATTTTTTGGCTCCAAATTAGATTTTTAACTAACAGATTAATGAAACTAAATGAATTAAAACGTAAAAGTAGACAACTTGTGACCTTTTGCATTTCCTTAATTAATTTTTTAACAAGCATGTATGCTTTTTTAGCACGTGAACTGTACACAACATAATTAGATGTCTACTTTTTAAAGATGTTGTATGCACAAAAAGTTTTTCTTAATAAATGTGCTTTTAAGTAGAATTCCTTACATATTGAAACGGAGGGAGTATAAGAGATTCTCGGTTATCTATGCAACTTTTCTTTAATTCATTGGTAATGACTTCACACTTTATTTTAAGTAATTACTGTAAAAGCTTTTGGTCAAAAAATTTAAAGTCTTTCCATCTGTAAAGACTTTAAACCAAAAAGCATTTAATGGTACCATTTATTCTTCTTCCAAACTCAGTATAACATCAACGTAAAAATCCTTCATGCACTGCTATTAACAAAGACTGAAACTAAAAATGGAAAAAAAAAGCAAATCAAAAGATACTTTACCTATCAACAAAAATAATCCTCACAAATTTGATCTAAACAAACTATCTTCAATTGGAGGAATTTCATTTAAGCCAAACAAAGCTTCACTCTCATAGTTTAGATTTGGAAAATTCAAATCAATAATAGAATCCATGAGTAATTTTGTAAACCACCGTTAGAATGAATAGATTATATAGAAAGAAAGAACTAGGGAAAAGTTTTTGTTTTGGCTCCATGATGAAATTTTGATTTTTTCAGTTTTCAATTGTTATGAAAAATTTTGGCTCCAAATTAGATTTTTTACTAACAGATTAATGAAACTAAATGAATTAAAACGTAAAAGTAGACAACTTGTGACCTTTTGCATTTCCTTAATTAAATTTTTAACAAGCATGTATGCTTTTTTAGCACGTGAACTTTACACAACTTAATTAGATGTCTACTTTTTAAAAATGTTGTATGTACAAAAAGTTTTTCTTAATAAATGTGCTTTTAAGTAGAATCCCTTACATATTGAAACGGAGGGAGTATATTTTAATTTAATGTTTATTCCATAAATGAATCTTAGGTGGCATTTTGATTGGCTTAGACATTGTGAGGTGAACAAACTCTAGGGGTGAACCCAAGAATTGTTTTATTATGTTATATAAATATATTAAATAAAATAAAAAAAATTATTTAAGTAAATTATATGTTTTTGTGTTTTTAGTTTCTTTTTCTCTTTTGGTCTTTTGTCATTTCTTAACATGATGTAATTTACAAAAACTGAGATATTAAGAATGTAATAATAATGATTTCTACTAAATATGTTGTGTAGATTTATTGTTTATATATTTTATATTTAAAATTAATTATGATAAACTTAATGAAAAAATTAAGAATAATAAATTAAAAATATTCCATTTTGTTTGATTTAATATTTCCAAAAATATTAGTTGTAATTAATTTCTAATATAGACTTGCTTTATTTTATTTTTTGAAAATTTAGTTAATTTGGGTAAAAAAATAAATGATTGGATCAAAAATTCCTATATATGTCAAAAATTAATTTATTTCTAAAATATATTTACTTTTTTTGGATTTTAACTAATATAAATATAATTATATATAAAATATTATATATTATTAATAATAAAATAGTTCAATTTAAGGTGGGAGATTGTTTTTATTTTATAAATATAATAATAATTTGTTATTTAATTAATTAATATTAATATTTAAATTTTTAATATTCATTAAATACTAATAATTGTATCTTAAATATTTTTTTATTTCGATTGTGTTAATTATTTTTTTTTTCTATAACATATTTGTAGATCTATTTCCAAAAATAAATATTATTTTCTAATATTATTAATTAATTTCGAATTAATTAATTTCTTAAATTAAATATATTTTGATTAACCAAAAGATCTTAAGATTCTTAACCATAAATATCTTTCCTTTTATTTAATATTTTCGAAATTATTTAGTATTAAAATTGATAAAGAAATTAAATGGCGTGATTATAATTAAAGTGAAAACTAATGGCACTTTCTGTTTTGTACTTCTCCTTTAATAGTATAGATAAACTCATAAAGGCTAAGAACAACAGATTTAAGAAGATGGGAAAATGAAAACACATTTAATCCTCTCTTCTCTCACCTCTCTCTAAACCGACTTTAAAGGCGATTTCAGATCAAACTCCGGCCACCAGCATTTGCCAGTGGTCCGACTGTATATATTCTTTCCTTTGTTTTTCTCCACATTTCCCCTCAGTTTTCTTGTGTATATTGGCGAAATCGGACCTTCTTTAGCTAATAATTTTGGGTTTCATGCTCGGTGCTACTCCCGATATGTGTCGGAGTTTTGATTTCCTTCTAGATGTCGGATCTATGATCTTCTCCACGGCGCTTTCCCATATCACCAGTGCTTTTATCCTTCTCTTATCTTCCTTGGTGTCGTGCGCTCACCGGATGTTGGTTCTAGTGCCTGGACGAGTTGTACGGGCCCGTCCAGATCTTCCTTTACCGACGGTTTCATCCCTTTGGATACCCCTTATGTAGCGCAGATTGACAACAACGATGAAGATTCGAACAAGGTTGTACTTTACATCCGGATCTGGAGATGGTATTGGTTGGAGTACATTGGTAGGAGCTTTCGACTGTAGTGACGGCGAAGACTACGGTGGCGGAAACCTTGATGCTGCTTTGCATGCACCCGCTTGTTGGATGAAGGACGCGTGGCTCCTCTCCCTCGACGTTGGGACACGTGGTTTGCCGCATGTTCCCTAAACAGGTTTTGGGCTGGTTTTCGTTTAATCATTGTAATTGGGCTTCGGCCCATCTCGCATGTTTTTAATTTATTCTACAATTGTAAATCTTGTTTGCCCGATGGGCCTTATAAAAATGCTATCGTTGCCGCAAAAAAATGAAGATAAGGGCTATAACACACGACCGAAACAGAATTTAAAAACAAAAAGCAACATGTGCAAAGACTCTTTGTTGATAAGGACCACGTGTCAACCATTACAAAAATCCGGCATGCAAAGCTACTGTCAGCAATGAGGAACACCAACAACGACTGGATGCATCAACTCTGCCATACACAATGAGCCGACTACCGATCTACGACTCCGCAAGAGATATCGCCATGAAGATTCCACCAAAGAATTAAACACTGCTCCAATCTCGTCAAAAACCTGTAAATCCAAAGAAGCTTCTCGTCGGACGGACCCAATGTCATAATATTTATATATGTTGGTTTTAATCAACGAAAATTAGCAACTATAACAGTGTTAGGAATAGAGTTGGAAAAAGCGATGGTGTTTTGGAGATAGCCATGTGTTATATGTGGTGTGCTGATCTCTTACGACGAAATATATCAAAGGAGATGGTTTCCGGCTCTTATGACGACAATGTAGAGTTTGATATTGCATCAATTGTAACTCATATAAATGAATACGTTTTTTCTAATTTGTAATATTGAATATTCTTTCATATATAATTTTTATGTTATATAAGTTTTGAATCATGTAATATATATATTATGATAATTAAGAACTTTTCATCTAAAAAGGAAAATTTAGTAGGATTTATATGAGTTATCATATATGTTCATATATTACGACGGTTTTACGACTAATGCATTGAATAACTACAAATCATAAGACTAGTTTATTCATTTCGTTGTAAAATCGTTGCAATATATGAACATATAAGAAAACCCTAAATTGATACAAATCATTAGAAGAATTAGTATTTGATACCAAAGAAATGAATTATTAGGACAAATATGTATATCTTGGTAATGCATTGCGTAACCACAAATCATAAGAATAATTCATCCGGTTCACCATAAAATCGTGGCAATATATGAACATATAAAAAAATCTTAAATAAACACAAATCATTAGAATAGTTAGTGTTTGATGTCAATGAAATGGATGATTAAGACAAATATGGAGCTGTTCTTTTGTGCGTTGAGAAACTGCATCTCACTGCAAAAACAAGATGTTGTTCTTTTAGTGGTACTTAAGAAACGCATCTAGATGCAAAAGTCATATATTGCATCCAAAATAATTGGAAATTCTGGATGCATTTGAAAGTTGAGTTGAGACGCACTTTGGTGCGTCTCAACTCCCAAAAATCTAAAATAAGTATTTTTGGGAAAATTGTAAAATACTGCGGTTTCTCGATAAAATAACAAATCGCGGTTTTTCACGAAACAAAAAAAAATCACAAAAGCGCATTTTCCGCCAAAACCGCAAAATCGCGATTTCCCGCCAAAACCGCAAAATCGCGTTTTCCTGCTAAAACCGCAAAATCGTGGTCTCCCGTTAAAACCGCAAAATCGCATTTTCCTGCTAAAACCGTAAAATCGCGTTTTCCGCCAAAACCGCAAAATCGCGTTTTTCCGCCAAAACCGCAAAATCGCGTTTTCCGCCAAAACCGCAAAATCGTGAATTCCCGCCAAAACCGCAAAATCGCATTTTACTGCTAAAACCGTAAAATCGCATTTTTCCGCCAAAACCGCAAAATCACGTTTTTCGCCAAAACCGCAAAATCGCGTTTTCCCGCCAAAACCGCAAATCATGTTTACCCGCGAAAACAGTAAAATCGCGTTTTTCCGCCAAAACCGCAAAATCGCGTTTTCCCGCCAAAACCGCAAATCACGTTTTTCCGTCAAACCGCAAAACCTCGTTTTTCTGCCAAAACCAGAAAATCGCGTTTTTCCGCCAAAACCGCAAAATCTCGTTTTTCTGCCAAAACCGTAAAATCACGTTTTCTCGCCAAAACCGTAAAATCGCGTTTTCCGCCAATACCGTAAAAATCGCGTTTTCCGCCAAAACCGCAAAATCGCGTTTTTCCGTCAAAATCGCAAAATCGCGTTTTTCCGCCAAAACCGCAAAATCGCGTTTTCCCGCCAAAACCATAAAATCGTGTTTTCCGCCAAAACCGTAAAATCGCGTTTACCTTTCAAAACCGTAAAATCGTGTTTTCCCGCCAAAACCGCAAAATCGTGTTTTCTGCCAAAACTGTAAAATCGTATTTTTCCGCCAAAACCGCAAAATCGCTTTTTCCCGTCAAAACGACAAAATCGTTTTTTCCGTCTAAACCGCAAAATCCCGTTTTCCGTCAAAACCGCAAAATCCTGTTTTCCGTCAAAACCGCAAAATCGTGTTTTTCCGCCAAAACCACAAAATTCAAACCTTAAAAATAATGCATCCAACTAATGTATACAAATAAACAAAGAAACATAATTGCATCTAGACGCAATTTCTAGACGCAATTTCTAAATGCACAAAGAAACATAATTGCATTTACATCTGGATGCAACGTTTGGAAACTGCATTTGAACGCAGTTTCTAGACGCAATTTCCAGATGAGGAAAAGAACAGGCCCTAAGTATATCTTTGTAATGCATTGAGTAACTACAAATCATGAGAACCTATTACGCAATTTTGTACAACAAAGACGAAAACATTAAAAATGTTAAGTATAAATCTCATATCTATCTCGCTTTACTCACTACAAGGAAAGTCCATATTGCAAGAATGAAAAGCTGTTGTAATAGGCCAATA
Source organism: Orychophragmus violaceus (assembly GCA_030180135.1). Lineage (NCBI taxonomy): Eukaryota > Viridiplantae > Streptophyta > Magnoliopsida > Brassicales > Brassicaceae > Orychophragmus > Orychophragmus violaceus. Next base: position 30,851,657 of record CM058229.1, read on the forward strand.
TATTGTTGCAAAACATGGAGTTGCAATAAAACTGCTACAAATTTGGTGTTGTTGTTTGAGGGTTGAAAATCTGTTTTCGTTGCAGAAACGATGCAAATTTTGCAACAACTTATTTTCTTGCATATGTGTCACATTAATGCAACAATATACTCGTAGAAAGTTTTTCGTAAAACTGCAACAAGCTTTGCAATTGTTCGTAAATCATTGCTACAAAAATTTATAGAAAATAATGTTGCAATTTTGCGATAATTATTTTGCAAGATGATTTCGTTGTAAAATTTTTGTGACGACACTCAAAGCAAAATTTGTTGCACGTATTGTTATGTAATCTGCAATTAATATTTTTTACATTTTTTGAAATTTGTATTACATTATCAACAATAGCATATTTTGTTCCACAAATATTTATTATAAATATCCAATTACATGGATATATTAGTCAATGTTAATATTTTAAAATATTTAATTATTTGACAAAAATATGATATTATTAGAGAAACAACTTATTTTAAATTTAATAATAAAAATTAAGTAGAAATAAAAAGTAACTTTATTAATTAATAAAATATTTTAAAATCTGACAATGCATAAAAATAAAATAGTGTAAACCCAACGATAGATGATAACAATATTTGAAAGAAAAATTAGAAAACATAACTAAAAACATGTAAACAAACTTAGTTGTTACATGGAGTGTTGCTAGTCTTGGAACAAGGATATGCATCATTTTTCCGGTCCTTACAGCTTTCCGAGCCTTTCTTTGATTTCAGAATTTTCTTGAAAAAATCTCTTCTACCTTTTCTTTAGCGCCTCTTCATTTTCTTGGTGAACGTCATTCGTAATCGATGACCCAACGTTGACTTGAAGTTCATTTAGAAGAGCTTCTAAACCGAACACACGACCTCGAGATGATTCAACTAAGAGCAGGTACAATGGAAGTCCTTAAGGACAGTTTCTTAAAAAAAATATAAAATATTGTGTGGGCCCCACAGAAAAGTTAACATACAGTTTCTTAAAATCCTTATATAAGACCATATCCATCGATGTATGTTGACACCGAAACCTAGGCAAAGACAATTAAAATAATAATAAATTTAAGTAGTTCTTTAGAGACAAGTTCTTATTTAGGATGCGTTTAGATATTGTCTCTTAAACTGTTACGGCTGACGTGGCGTTTTAGTATTGGTTTTTTTTTGATTTTTTTTTGTTCATCTGTAAAAATAATAATAATAAAATAACTTTAAGAACCCCCAAAGGGGGGTTCACGGATGGATATGCTCTAAGGATCGATTCTTATACTGTTCATGCCACGTGACGTAACATCATTGGTCCTTTTTTTTTTTTGCATCTGAGAAAATTTTTTTTTAATAATTAATAATTTTTTTTAAGAACTCCAAGGGAGTAACACCATTGGACATGGTCTAACTGTTAAACATTAAAAAAAACTAACTAAGACAACTAAATTATTAAAAAAAAACTTGAAATATAGGTCACGAAGAAATGATTATTACCTCAAATACACTATTTTGTTCAAGTGTTAGGTCATCCATTGTTGGGATATCATCTCTGAAAATATGATCACCAACGTTATTCTCAAATCTCTCACTGATAATTCGTGCCCTTTCATCAATAAAGGATCCATCAGGTTTTTATGGGTCTTTCGAAGAACCCTGATGTATGATGCATTTCTCACCTTTTCTTTCTTCAAAATATCAGAAAATATTAATATGATATGTGAAAAGCCAAATAATGGAAAAATGTTTTCTTGCCAAAGTATCTGCAACTTTAGCATAAAAACGGTAACCCCACTCGATGTTTATGTGGTTCCTACCCATTTCAATCAGACATTCAAAACACATTTTGCTTCTCTCCTTAGATTTATATGTTCCCCAGTAAAAAATAAACTCTTTGTAGTAATCATCAAGAATCAATTATGGTTGTTTTCCGCTTTGTTTAACTCGACTCATCATATCAATCAACTTAGTTGCAACACACTTGTGAAACATCACATGTACTTCACCATTGATTGCTTGATTCCAACTGAATTTGTCTAAAGGCACGTAAACAAAAAAAAAGAATATATTTCATAACGGCCTTAATTATTTAAACAAAGTTTTTTAAAAAGTTTGTAAGCAGATTTTATAAAAAAAAAAAGTGTTTAAATAGAAGCCAAGAAAACAATATATCTCATGAATACATTCTTTGAAATCATAAAAGTTTATGATGATCTGGAAGAAAAATCTAAATCAGTTGGTGAGATATGTAGATTAATAAACGTTTTAAAAATGCTTCACAATGTACCACTCCAAACCAAGTCCAAAAACGTTTTAAAACTATTTACAATATAAAAACCCTAAAGATTAATAAAAGATAGTCAAATGGTAACATCAAACCGAACTGTAAAAAAAATATAAATAATGTTTGGATTTATACATATATATATCATAAATGTAAACTACCATTGATCCCTTACATGAATGGGTGTAGTTGACCAGTTACGATACACACAAGTAAAATTATATTGAATTATCGTTCTTATATCGCTAGTGATTATGTAATCATGTTTGAACCTATAAAATAAGTAAAATATGATAAAATGAAATAAATAGTTAAAATCTATACTTTATAGTGTATATATATATATATACATATCATTCTAACATCGTTCCATCTTGTCGGGTATGATTAAGAACACCTAAAATAGTTGTTCGTTCATCTTCCATACTTGTTTCACTTAGACTTGATCATAAAATACAAAAAATCAATTTTAGTTATATAAACGAAGATCATAGTAAAAAAAAGTAAAAGATCTATAACTAAAAAATAAAAGATGAAGAGGGAAGACTAGTGGCGGGAAATTAGCATTGAGTAACTACAAATCATAAGAAGCTATTACGCAAATTTTATACAACACGACGATAACGTTGAAAATGTTAAGTATAAGTATCATATCTATCTGTTTATCATATAGAAAAATTTAATGTTACTATGTATAAATGGTAACTCAATACAAGATTGAACAATCAAAACACTCAAATCAACACAATGTAAACCAAATGGTGATCTGAAAGTTTTTGACATGGCGACTAATTACCAACAATTTGTCGCAAAATAGTATATTTTGTTACCCAAAACCTCAAATGTACAATGTTTTATCTAGATTTAGCGATGTATTTTCAACTAATACATTATAAACACATCGCTATTTTCAATGAATTTAGATCTTCATTGCACACGTGTTGTACACGATCTTCACCACTTCGACGGAACTACGGCAAATCCGTTGTAATTTCATCACAAAAGATATTAGATCTGGTACAAGGTGCTTAAGCACAGATTCCCACCATTTTTATTAGTTTTTAAAGGATTTTAGGGACATAATCTCTTAAAATTTTGTAAAAAGTCCCTAGATTTTATATTTAACATATTTAGAACAATAATTATAATAATAAAAATTGCTGGGCACATGGTCCACATTTTTCTTGAGCCGCGCCTGGGTACAACACATGTGCGATGAAGATCTTAGGGTTCGTTGTAAATTCATCGCGCCTAAAAATTTACTTTTTTTGTGCGTGCGAAAACAACATATCAAAATACTATAAAACCTTGTTGAATCGTCTTCTTCTCTTCGTTCTCTCCCAAATATCTAAACACACCTCTCAATTTCTCCCAAAATCAAGAGGTAAGTTTGTAAATTACTTAATTATTGTTTTTATTAAATGTAAGCTTATAAATAAATGAATTAGGATAGGAAACTTAGAGATGGTTATAGGTTTGGAAATGAAATTAGGTGAAAATCGTTAGTTTAGCAATTTCTTATTATTGATTCGGTTTTAATTTTGGAATTTCAGACATGAGTGGACTTCATAATCACTACATGGGTGGGTGGATCGTCCAGAGACGAGCGGTTCAATTCGGACTTAGCCGTCATCTTCCGCGACAGAATCAGTCTTTCAGGCAGATGTCATACCTTCGCCACCATTGTCGTCACATAATCCGCCTTTGCCTCCTTACGAGCATGCACTACTCCTCCAATGATGACGGCGTAAAAAGATTATTTTAGAGATATTATTATTTAGTATATTAATGTTTATTGGGTAGTATATTACAAAATTATTTACATCGATATTATGACAATTTTTTTATGCTGACTAACGAAAAAGCATTACGTCGAAGATGTTATATTGATAGAACCAAAACTAAATAAAAACGTTTAATTGGCAAATTAATGGTTGTTAATTCTTCATAAAATTAGAAAATAACAACTTATTTGTGACCTCAACAATTCGTTATTATTTCTTCGTTAATTTATGACAAATTTAGGACACAATATTAACGTTGAATTAACGATGATTTGAAGACAAAATTTAAGTGACAAATAGTTTTGTCATTAAGAGGTTTTTTATTGTAGTGCGCTTGCTAGGACTAGTTGGGAACCTAAATTAAGAAACTAGAAAGGTGATTTTTTCCCCGAGCAAAGTTACTTTCTAATACACCATTTCTATCGTCGAATAACACTCACAACTTTATAAAATTTCCGACAACACTTTATCTCCTCTGCACATCTTACAAATATGGTGTGAACCACTGAATTTTAAGGTTGATTTTTAAATTCTCTTATACTATATCTCGCAAGTGAATATTTAGCTAAATTATATTGTCAACTACAACATATTATAGTTGCGAAAAATAATCAAATATTTACTTGAATATCGTATATCTCCATTCTCCAAGTTTCAATTATATTTTGGTTCATCCTCCTCTTCTCCGATTCGAAACGCCATCTTAGCGGTAAACAGCTATTAGACAACTACCATTTATAACAACAATCTTAATATATAGTCAATTACAATTATATTGTAGTTGCAATAAATAATAAAATATCTACTCGAATTGTTTACCATCTTTTAATAGCATATCAAAGTTTAAAAAACACTTACACATTCTATTTATCATGTGCATATTGCGTCTTATCAGATGGTCCACACCAGTTTTCTTTTTCACTTTCTCTCTCACATGAAATAATCATATACATTTAAACATCTACCTTTTCACTATTTGCAAATTAATAATCCTAAGTTATAGAACAAAGAACTCAAATATGACTACATATAAAGATATATATACATACATACATATGAATACTCTCACCTAATCAATTATCTTCCTTAAATTATTATGTGAATGTTTAAGTTTTTTTAAGAACGAGTTTCTAATAAAATATTCATATATGTTTCAAGGACTATCGTGTTTCAATAATCACTTATGCAACTACATAACATAAAATGCGGTGTTTATATAGATGATGAAATAGTCATCTTCATCTAAACAACTATTTTCTACGGTATTTGCAACTCTTAATGGCATCACTTCACTCATGATTATTGAGTATGTGACTATATATAAACAGATACATACAAAGTCAAACATATAAAACTATTTTTATGTTAAATACATATCAAAGTAGTTGACTATAACAAACATATCATACAAACCTAAATACACAAATAAGATAAAACATATACAACTATTTCCATGTTGAATACATGTCAAAATAGTTGACTATAACATTCATACATATACCAAAACCAAAACATGTTAGTCTGAAAAGTAGATAATTATTGTAAATCTGCTACAATCAACATTTTAGGTTGCACCATCAACATCATAAATTTGTCAGATCTAAAAAGTTTTTTTTGTTATGAGAATCAAGGGGCAAAGTGTCTCATTCATGCCAAAAATTCTTTAACTATGTTAATATTTATGCAATTCACGCTTCATTCAAATCTTACATGATAGAGTAATTAGTGGGTTGAATGTAATGAGTGTATTGGGTGAGACGATGTGCAGATCTAAAATATGTCTCCATTCAAACATATTTAATTACTTAAAAATAAATCAAATAAATTAAATAAAATTGTTTAAAATTGATGCCTTCCAAAATGTGGTTGTAAACCACACAAGAATATGTAATCGATATGAGAAATGTGGTTAGAGTGTGGGATTTTTTGTAGTTCAAAAATATTAGAATAATATATATATATATATATATATATATATTATTTATAATAATTTTACTTTCTAAAATATTTATGCAAAAAAATGTTCCACACTTTTTAAACTATTTAAAATTTTATTTTGTTTTACAAATTACTTTCACCATTCAAGTATTGTTTTGTACCACTTATTTTACACTAAACATATTTATTCTATAAGATGCACTTCTTATGCATAAACCATACCGTCATGCTTGATTTGTTTGTACCACACCGCTCGATCTACTGTCACCATTCAAAACCTAAGTTTTCTAATAAATAAAAGCTTTGAAAGTCTATAATTTTATATTTTCATATTTTCTAAATTTTATTATTTATTATTTTCTCTATATTTATTTTATGATTTGTATTTTATATTATGTCAAAAATAATTGTAATGTTAAAAATAAAAATAAAAGATAAGTTTTAAGAGTTTGTCATGTGTTCTTTAGACTCATCTTGAGGTCAAATCTTATTTCTGAGGTTTTATCCTCCTCTAACCACATATCAGAGAATAATTTTTCAATAGGTTTATGTTTGGTTCATTATTAATGGAAGTGCATAGGTTAAATTTTGTCAAATTTGGAAACCGAAAATAACAATGGTAAAAGATCAAATGGCAAAGGAAAACCTCATGGAATCTTCAAGAAAGTTTGAAGTCCATAAAGTGAATGATATAAATTTTGTTTAAATCAAATCTTGGAAATCGCAATATTACAGTCTTTTCGACTCACACTGGTACGATTGATATTGGTTTATCAAATTTTCAGAATTTTCGACGAAAACAATAGTTCTCGTGATGCAATTTGTAAGTATATATTTCTATAAAGAAAAAAGACCAACCATAACTATCACATAATAAGATCAGTTTTTAGCAATTAATATAACAGAATAATTCATTTACGAGTAAAACTTCTTTAAAATCATTGATAATTCACTTTTTTTCTTCGATTATCTTCTATAAATATATATATATATATAACATAAATAATTTTTGATAATTTCTGTACTAACATTGTATAATTCAGGTTGATAATAATTAGCAGCAAAAAGAATATTTATTATATATAATTAACAGTTTTGTAATCTATATATTTTGCCATATTATCAAATTAGTTCAAGTTTTGATCTTTTATTATATTATAATGAGATTTTTCGTCATTCGACAACACAAAAGACTTATATTGGCTCAGTAAACCATGAACGAAATATATAATCTATTAAAATAGAGGATTATTATGGAAGTAACGTTTAATCATGTGTTATATTACATAAAATATCATTGAATATTAATTATATAATTAAATTCCATTAAAGTTAATTATAAAATATAACATTATCTCTACTATACATGTTTCCAAACAATACCATTATTAAACATGTATTCAAATCATCTAAAAAAATAATGGATTTCACTTCTTTAAATATATATAATCATAAACCTTCCTTAAAAATAAAACTAGCAGCATATTCCGAATTATTACTTGCACATACATATATATATATATATATATATATATATATATATGAATAAATTACAAAATATAAAACAAAAGGTAATTAAAAAATCTAAGAACATATTAAAAAGGTGTAATATATTATACAATAATAAGTTGTTTCCATATTTTAAACTCTTAAATTTACATATACATTATTCAAAAAGAACTAAACATAAGAAAATAATGTCCTTATAAAGATTAAATAAAAAATTATATATTATAATTTAGGAAAATAATTTTGATTCAAATATAATTTTAAAATTTAATAATGAATTTATAGTTTAAGGGGTTAAAATTGAAGAGGTTAAACATGATAACTCTTCAACGGAAGGTGACAATAAAACCATTTTAGTGGAAGCGTATTATGGTATCATATTGATGGTTCATCGAAATAAGGTGACTTATATTTAGGAAAAGGATGGTATATTTGTTTTGAATGAGGGGTCAATGAAATAAGAGAGACGATGAATATTTGAAGTAGTCTCTCATCGATACATGCCAAATTTGAAGCACTACTTTGTGCCATAAAATGAGTGAGTTTTTATCAGCAACAAAAACCACTTTGTTAATGATTGTTCTATTTTGGTGAAGATGATATCCACACCAAGAGAATAGCCAGTATTTGCAATCCATTTGGAAGAGTTCGAGAGGCATAAAGAGTATTTCAAGACTTTTCAACTGATTCATAATTCGCGTATAAACACACTGAGGCGGACAAACTGACAAATTAGTGCTCATGTCCAGCCATATTATTTTGTGTATGTAAGTTCTGACTTACCAGTCCGGGCAACTTAATCAACTTAACCAGAAGCTCCATTTATTGACAAAAAGTCGTAGATGAAACCCAATGGCTATAACACAAACTCAAAATATTTTAAAATACTCAAAACAGTAGAAACAATGAAATCTAAACAAAACAATAAATACTAAACCAAATATTTAAGCCATAGTATTTAAACATTTAAAATCAAAACCAAATCAAACATAAAAAATTATTTATATAATAAAATTATTAAAGTCATAAAATTTATTTCAAATATATAATTTTAATATTATACATAAAATACACATGCTTAATTTTATTATTTATTTTTAAGTAAAATAGAGTATTTGATACAATCACACAAACAACTCAAGTAGAAACATTAACTATAAAATAAATAAACAAAACTCTATATTAAAATTTAATAAAATAATTTTGATTCAAATTTAATTTAAAATTTAATTATAAAATCATATATGAAGGGGTTAAACATTGAAGGGGTTTAACAATCCAACTCTTCAACGGAGGGTGACAAAACCATTCTAGTGAAAAGGGGATTATGGTGTCAAAATTAAATATTATAATTTAGTAAAATAATTTTGATTCAAATATGAAGTTTAAAAACTTAACTTTAAAACTGTAGATGAAACTCAATCGAATAATACATAAACTCGGAACATTTCAACAATACTCGAATAAACAACGAAATCTAAGCAAAATATAAAACAATAAGCATCAAACCAAATGTTAAAACCCTAATATTCAAAATTTTAAAATCAAAACCAAACCAAAGATAATAAAATTTTAATAGAAAATTTGATAAAAAAAAATTATAAATGCTATTTCAAAAAATACAATATTTAAATCTTTAAAAGTAATCCACCCTAAGCATTTTCAAACTCTAGTTTGTGTTAAAAGCATAATGCTAGAGTATAACTTATATACAAGTGCGAACACAACTAAACGAATTAAAATAATTGAAGTATAAGGCGCCAAATTGGTTTGACTGTAGACAAAAGTAATCCTTGGCTATCTACTTCTATCCCACTACAACCGATCCCCCCCACCCCCCCCCCCCCCCCCCCCCCCCCCAACGAATCTAACCAACGTTTAAAAGTCTCTGATATCATCAACTGTCAAACTAAGTCCTGAGATATTGGAAAGATCAGAGAAATTATACCAGAATGGGAGGAGCACATCATCGCTCTCAAACCGAGCCTCCTAGCAGCCTCGAATAAACTTTGTTGGCTCCCTCACCCTTCCGGCTGCTACTCTACAAAATCAGGGTACAATGCTTTTTCAAATGCTGAAATCCTTCCTCCGTTAGAGCATGCCCCTAGTATTAATTGGAACAAACAAGTCTGGAATTCTAAGACATCCCCAAAAATCAAGAATTTTATGTGGAAGGTCTTACAAAATGCTCTACCTGTAGAAAATAATTTGATGCGGAGAGGTATCCTGGCCTCGTCAAAATGCTCAATATGTGAAGAACTGAGATCTACGTTGCACCTCCTCTTTCATTGCGACTTTGCAAAACATGTTTAGGAGTCGATTCCTTTTGCTCAACCTTTTGAACCTGCCCAGATAGATTCAGTGGATGAGGGAAGCACGCTGTCAAAATCAAAACCGATCCTCCCTCCCACAAGTATCGACTCTACAATTCTAACTCTGTGGATCCTATGGACACTTTGGCTGGCTATGAATCAGAAAATATTTGGAAATAGAAACTTCTTACATGTAGAAGTTGCTCTAAAAGCAATCCAAAGTGCACGAGAATGGAACTTAGCGCATGAGACTATCCCAAGCATACCAGGGCCTCCTTCGTCTCGGCATCTGAATCCTTCCACCACCCGTGATCCCGATCTAATCTCTTGCTTCACTGACGCTTCTTGGTTAGCACCCAGTAGATCACCGGGCCTGGGATGGGTATTCCAAGTCTCCCTGACGATCTCATCTTGCTCCTCCTCTGTTTCCCAAGCAGTGAACTCAACTCTAATGGCAGAAAGTTTGGCTGTTCGTGTGGCCCTCTACAATGCAATTGAGTTGGGATTTAGAAGAATCAAAGTCTTTTCTGACTCTCTTCACCTCATCAACACCATTAACAATGGCGAATCAATAGTCTCCTTGTATAGAATCCTCCAAGACATTGATACTTTGACTTCTGCCTTTGATCGTGTCTCTTTTCATTATGTTAAAAGGGCTGATAATGCTCTGCAGATTCAGTTGCAAAACAGGCCATTCTGGCCCAACTTGTAGAAACCCTTTAATTTATGAATGAAAGCATCTTTGCTCAAAATAAAAAAGACTTTGTAAATTTATTATTTTACAGAAATATTAATTAATTGATAAATATATATGAATAAGTTATAGAGATATTTTCTATTCTGTAATGTTTTATAATTTAATATTATTTGAATTGTCATATGCGATATTATTTACATATACTACATCAATACTTTATTTGTTTAATTTGCTTTATTTTATTTCTTTTGTACGACATACAGTTGTATGTATTTATTATTTGATTTCTAAGCATTATTCTTCGAGAGAGAGATTTGAGTTGACTCTCGAATCTCCATCGTCTTCCCTTGTTCTCAGATCTTATCTTTCACAAGGGTTGTATGATTTGATTCGATGCGAAAGTGCCTTGTCTCGGCGTAATAACTCAGGCGCTCCTTGCCTGACTCTTTCTCGCCGTTATGGCGATTATCTTTCCCGATCTTGTATCGGACTTTCCCGATTCCGTTTAGGAGTCGTGCCGGTTTGAATCCATGGTCTTTCTTGGCCATCCAACCACCGCTATTATATGTCTCTCTTCAAGCTATTTACTGTTCGCTTTTTATCTATGAAGCGATTTAAGCGGTTCTAGCTGTGTTGATGGGCACGAATTTCATTCATTGCGGTTGTTCTATGGTTGTTTTACCGGATTCGATCGGCGGAGTGCTGACGATACACCGACCACTACACCAACTCGGTTACCGGAATTTTCTGCCGGCGGTTTGCATGCTGACATCTTTCGGCTTTGCGACGCGCGGCACCCTGTGCTCTACATTTCATTTTGTTTCAGTCTGAATAATTGACTTTCGGTTTCTAGTTTGGGTCTGTCAGGCCCATTGGTTGGTTGGGCTTTGTTCGGCAGCGCTCACGGAGTTTGTTCCAGGCAGGTGCTTCTTCGCCGGAAAATGATGTTTGCGTCGGCGCAGTTGATGTATGACGAGATCTATGGAATAACGCCACGTGTTTTGGTTTTATTCCGAGTCGGTTTCTACTGATAATCGGCCTTGTCTTGTCCCGTCGGATTTTACTCCTGTAACGCTCCTATGTTCTCTGTACTATTGCCCATTGGGTTTTTGTTATAAAACTCGTGACAGTGTTAAAAGAATAGCATTATTCTTCGTTAAAACATCACATCTGTTTTGACACCAAAATTAACAATGGTTCCTATGTTTCAAAATAACAAATAAAATATGCACATAATTATGTGAATAGAGATAAAATCATATGACATGCCATCTAAAGATTTGTAATTATGGTTTGAAGAAAAAAATCATACATGTAAGAAAAAAGTAATAGTTTTCAGAAATTTTCAAAATTTGGATGCCAATTGAGAAAACAACACTAATAATTGTCGATGGAACATATGACTTTTAACTAGATTTCAATTTTATGAAAAACCAAGCAATACTAAAGTCATATTTTTCTAAATTCGTTATGTATGTGTGCACAATATTTATAATTACTAATTTATATTATTATTGGGACTGATTTTATTTAAAAAAAAAATTAATTTTACATTGGACCGACTTAAAACTAAAGAAACTTATTATTTTATAGTGATTATTAATTTATAAAATATTGATTATAGAGTTTTTATTGTATATGTAATTTGATTAATTATAGGTTATATGCTGAGATTAGGTATTCTTAACACTGAATAAACAAAGTTTTCTATATCAAGGAAAAAAAAGATGAATGGCTAAGAAGAAGAAGAAAAAACTAATTTTGGAAAAGAAACTTTATAAATAAGAGATAGTTGTTCATTATTTCTCACAAGCAAAAAGAAACACAAATATTGTCAATAAGATCAAAAGAATATGGATGCAAAATGTATTTCGATGATTGTACTAATTTTTATGGTGGTGGTGATAATGGCGATGGAAAAGGTCAATGCACAAACACTAGCTGGATGCCGTGAAGATTGCATTCAAAGTTGTGCCCCCACGGGCACTGTTCCGGCCAAATGCCTCCAGAATTGTTATCGTGGATGTCACGGCTTACAATAGGCAACACTGATTTTAACGATATAGAAAAAAAACAACAAGAATTTTTTTGGAAACAATATCAAAACAAATGTTTTCTATTTCTAAAAAATATACCCACCTTTGTGGTTATCTAATTTTTTGTACAATGACTATGTAAACTCCTTTTTAAATCAATAAGTGAAAATTTTGACAGAAAAAACTACAGAAAATATATTTCCCCTTTTTAGCAACGAATATATATATTTTAAATTGAATTTCAATGAATTAAACTATTATTCCACGAAAACATGTATTTTGTGTTATGAATAATAAGATGGATGCCCATTATAAGGCCCATCTCGTAATAGCTTCTAGAATTACTTGTACACTAGGTTTTACTTGGTCATCAAGTCTTTGTACTCCTATATAAAGGAGCTTTCATTCATTGGAATAAACATCACCAATTCTTTTATCTCTCTTCTATTCACAACACGTTATCAGCACGATAGTCTCTCTCTTCCTATTTTCTTACACCGAAAAGGTGAGATTTAGTTTATGTTTAGTTTATGTCTTATTCTGGGATGATAAGTGATGTCTTCTCTGAATATCGTTATGATAGGCTATGCCTTCACGATTATGATCTCTGATCTTATTCATAATAGAGATGATTGTCAATACTTATCTAGAATAACAATTTATTGATATTTGTCATGATTTAATCATGTATTTAAACCATGTTTATTATCGATTCATGGTTTATCTTAATAGATTCAATTCTATATTTTTGCTTGTGTTCAATAACTTCGAGTTGTTATATCTTTTTGATATGATTATTTCATTGTTTTAATGTTTCTTATAAGTAAAAGATTTTGTTTCATTGTGTTTCCAAAATTTTAGATTCTGATTTAAGGAAAATATATAAGTTTCTATTCTTAAATATCAATATATTCCCTTTTGTTTTAAGGAAAATATTTAAGTTTCTATTTTTCCTTTTTGCTAACTTGCATATCAACTCCAAACAAATATCTCGTAGCATGTGTAGTTTGATTATAAGTTTAAAGTTCATGATCATATTGTTTTGCCATCAAATTTCATGAGGTTTTGGATATTGGTGGCTTGACGTAAAATATCCACATGTTCTTTGAAACATTAAATGCGAAAGAAATATATGATCACCAGAATGTGATATAGTCATAAACTCATCTTTATTGGTTAATATAAGATTATAAGACTTTAAGTCTGTGAATAAATACTCATATAGAGATGTTATAGAAGTCATGCTCTATCTTTCATGCAAATATTGTTGTTCTGGAGACACAATATCATGAAAAGTGTTTGAGACGTACTATGAGTTTATATTTTATCTTATTGAAAAAGAAAAGTACCACAGTAATGACAATACCCGAGGAGTAGCTATATAAGTAGTTGTAGACGTATATGTGGATATGAATATGGATATGGTCAAGGTCGAGCCCCGATGAGTTTCTTTCAAGAAATCATATCCTCACCAGAAGTGAGAAAATAATGATGGTAACAATATGTGATGATGAAAGAAATTTGTGTGAGTACAATGTCAGGTTTTATAAAGATTATTGACAGCTCTAGAAGAGCGAATTGCCTATGGGAACGTAATTTGAAATCATTAATGCGTTATATTTTCCCAAGTCTCAAAGGTCAAAAGAATCTAAGATACACATGACCTAAGTTGGGTATGTTGTTGATTTCGTGGGATTCAATTCGAGATAGATGAACCTGGAGTGTTACTATCTCGAGGGGGAGAACTAGAGAATCCCACATCCATTCTAAGTACTAAGTGGAACATCCTGAAGATTATGTTCACACTGAAAATAGACTTGATGAATCATTTATAAAGAAATCCAAAGGGATTTTAAATTTAATCATGTTGAGACAATAAGAGAAATTTGAATGCCTTCAACAGAAATAATACCCGAGGCAATAAATGTATTTTGGAGAAAATACATGCATTATCTATTGAATTGTACTACACTACTACACACAGATTATTAAAATGGAGATAAATGTTATAGTAAACCAGAAGTTTACTGAAAGTTTAATTTTTGGCAAACCGGTTATGCCATCCCGGTTTTGTAATGATGCGACATTCGTTGAAAAACCATAGATTCTTACGAATGATCTGCTATATGATGCTTGCTCACAAGGCAATACAATAAAACGATTTCACCAGCCAAAATAGATTTGGAATCTATTTAATTTATGGAAAGTATACAAGGAAATATTTGTGGGATTGATCACCCACTGGTGGACTGATCATCCACCATATGTTTATATATTAACACACCGATAAGATTGTCATATGTATGTATCCTTGTCATAAATCCGCAACTTAAAGTGTGCGAGACTAATTGGTAATACTGGTGAAACTGAGCAGCATTGATTCGCATATAGCCAAAGAGTAAAATAGCTCTCCCCATCAAATTGGTTTTGGGTCAGGAACCATAAATCCCCATCTAGAGAAGTTGGATAAGTTGCTCCACCACAATACAAAAGATGGGACCTCAAGGGAGGTTATAAATATATGTTGGATATGATTCTCCATTGATGATTAGACTCTTTTAATGAGTCAATTTATCCAACTTTAGGGAGAGAAAATAAACAGCTGGAAAAGAAATGAATTATCTATGATCCTCGTACTAAAGAGCGTGAATAGAAGTCCAAATGAATGTACGAAAGATAATTCACGTAGATTGGTTAAGCAATTTGTTGTCAGATGCTTCAACTGGCCCTAATAGAGTGACAAAGTCACATACCAGCTGTAAATGCTCCAGTTAAATTGGATGTCCTAGAAGGACAGTATCAAACTGCTAGTGAGTCTAAAGAGCGCTTGAAGCGTGATAGACCTATCGGTTCTAAAGATAAGAATCCTCAAAAAAGAAAAGGAGCATGAATGAGAATGGCAGTACCGAGGAATGAAATATTAAAGATCTCGAGAAGAGATGATAAACATGACAAGAAAGAAATTCAGGTACCTGAGAATATGAAAATCTCAAATAGCTATGTCATGTCTTGAATAATATGGAACCGATATCAAATCGACGTCGTTAATAATTATGCATGCAGTATAGCAGTTGATGA
The DNA here is from genome assembly GCA_030180135.1 of Orychophragmus violaceus. NCBI lineage: Eukaryota > Viridiplantae > Streptophyta > Magnoliopsida > Brassicales > Brassicaceae > Orychophragmus > Orychophragmus violaceus. Next base: position 30,867,309 of record CM058229.1, read on the forward strand.
GAATGAGGATCATAAGACATATATTGAAGAGTGTACACAAAGAAGTGATTGGCGAAAATGGAAGGAAGCAATAGATGCAGAATTAAAATCTCTCGTTAAAAGAGAAGTATTTGGACCAGTAGTCCGTACATCTAAAGGTGTAAAACCAGTAGGACATAAATGGGTCTTTGTACGAAAGATGAATGAAAATGGAGAAATTTTGAGGTATAAAGCACGTTTAGTCGCACAAGGATTCTCACAAAGACCTGGAATTGATTATGAAGAGACTTACTCTCCTGTGGTGGATGCAACTAGTTTCAGGTTCCTTATTAGTCTGACGATAAAAGAAGGACTTGATTTACGTTTAATGGATGTAGTAACGGCCTACTTATATGAACCACTGGAAAATGACATTTATATGAAAGTCCCAACATGATTTAAACTACCCGAAGTAGTAAATTCGAATTCCCGAGAACAATACTGCATAAAACTAAATCGATCTCTTTATGGACTAAAACAGTCACGGCGTATGTGGTATAATCGCCTTAGTAAATACTTGTTAAGAGAAGGCTACAAGAATGACCATGTTAGTCCATGCATCTTCATAAAGAGATTTGAGAAAGGATTTGTGATAATTGCAGTATATGTTGATGATTTAAATATTATTGGAACTCCTGCAAAGATTTCATATACAGTGGAGTATTTGAAGAAAGAATTTGAGATAAAAGATCTTGGGAAAACAAAATTTTGTTTGGGACTACAAATTGAACATGTAAAGAATGGAATTCTAGTACATCAAGAAACATACACAGAAAATGTGCTAAAAAAGTTCTACATGGATAAAGCACACCCCTTGAGTAGTCCAATGGTTGTAAGATCACTTGATGTGTCAAAGGATCCATTCCGTCCTCGAGAAAACAATGAAGAATTTCTTGGCCCTGAAGTACCATACTTAAGTGCAGTAGGAGCATTGATCTACCTTGCTAGTCACACAAGACCAGATATATCATTTTCGGTGAATTTGTTAGCAAGGTTTAGCTCATGCCCAACTCAAAGGCATTGGAATGGGATTAAGCATATACTTCGTTACCTCCAAGACGCATGATACTTATCCGATCCCCATATTGCTAAATCGCAAACAGGATATGTGTTCACTTGCGGAGGTACTGCTATTTCTTGGCGGTCTATGAAGTAAACTCTCACCGCTACTTCTTCTAACCATGCAAAGATTTTAGCCATCCATGAAGCTAGTCGCGAGTGTGTATGGTTAAGATCTGTCGTTCATCATATACAAGAAGATTGTGGTATTTCTGTACGGAAAGAAGCTCCGACAATTATGTATGAAGACAATGCAGCATGCATCACACAACTCAAAGACAGATACATTAAAGGTGATAGAACAAAGCACATTCCACCAAAATTCTTCTTCACACACAATCTACAGAAGAACGGCGATATACATGTTCTACAGATCCGTTCGAGCGATAATTTGGCTGACTTATTTACAAAGGCACTACCTACTTCTACTTTCAAGAAGTTAGTTCATCATATCGGATTACGCCGTCTCAAAGATCTCGACACATGTACTCATGAGGGGGAGTAATTGCGTGTTGTGCTCTTTTTCCCTTAACCATGGTTTTTCCCATTGGATTTTCCTGGTAAGGTTTTTAATGAGGCAACATCTTAAACGCATTACGAACCATTCCATTATAATGGACATCTAAGGGGGAGTGTTATGAATAATAAGATGGATGCCCATTATAAGGCCCATCTCGTAGTAGATTCTAGAATTACTTGTACACTAGGTTATCAAGTCTTTGTACTCCTATATAAAGGAGCTTTCATTCATTGGAATAAACATCACCAATTCTTTTATCTCTTTTCTACTCACAACATTTTGTGCTTTTTGTTGATGATAGAAAAATAATGATTCACGTGAACATGAAAATAAACAATATAGTGAATAAAAAATGAATGAAATGAACAAAAAAGAGATGAATACTGTTTTTTCGACGTCATAAATTCGTTTAAGTAATTTTAAGTAATGAATATTGTCAAATTTTTGAAGTTTGATACTATTTCGATATAATTTATTTTTATCATAAATAAAATAATGGATGTTTTTACCTTGTACATATATAGTGGAAGTGCAGGCATAGAAAAAAAAAATGAAGTCATGAATCAGTGTTGGACTCTTGGGACTTTCATATTACTTCTACTTCTACATCCTTATGGCATCAATTGTAACAATATTAAATAAACAAGATAAATAGTAATTGTGAAATTAATCTATTCGTTCATGTTTGGAGGAGGTAGTCTTTCTATCACCCAGCTTGGAGAATCATTTAGCCAGAGACCCAAACCGGTATCTTTGTGCTTAAAATCCGGAGCTTTTTCATTTCTCTACATTCATTTGCGTTATAAATTATTAGTCACATATGTGAAAAGGATTTAATTAAAGGTAAAAGCATTTTGTTCACCTTGTTCAATCTGTTGTCCCACCACTTACTCATGTTTTCCACCAAGTCTTTCCATGATTCCTCTCCGGCTTCACAAGCAAAGATTGTTTATAACATAGAAGAAACAAAATTGATTCATTGGTAAAGAACTATATCCTTACCCTTTGGTTGTTTTGCGTATTTTGACCTGACAGGAACATCGTACTCCACGTCTTTAAGATCAGACAATATCTCATTGGGAGCCTTGTTAAGCCAAAGGGCTACAGTCCCGTCTTTCTTCTTGAAATCAGGGTGTCTAGGATTTACCTATAGACAGAAAAGGGAACAATTTTGGCAAATCTATCACCGAATGTAACAAATAGAAACCAGTAAGAAGAAGTCTAGTTACCGATCCGTTCTGTTTGCTTTCGCGATAATCACACCATTCATCCGGTTTATGAACAAGGTCAAACCAAACATCAGTTTGAGAATCTCTTTTCTTTTGAAGGCTAGCTAAGAAACAAGAAGACGAATGTACATCAGTTTTAGATAGCCAAGCCCGTACAGAACTATTATTAGTAAAGGAAAAAAAGTATCAATACCGGAATGCTTTAGCACAGTTTCTTTTTGATCCAATGGTGGTAAAACTTTTGGAAGGGTTTTAGAAGCCCGAATGTAGTGGAGATCACGAACCATTATCTGAATGTGAAAAACAACATTAAAAAGAAATCACAATCCAGTCCAAAACTATGATAACTCGTCTCTGTTTTCTTCAATGCTAGATACTTACATGAACATAGGCTTGATCAGGCTTTGCTCCAGCTATTTCACTGGCATCTACAAAAATCTGTCCCGTAATGTGAACCCGATCGTTTTTCTTCAAATGACAGTTAGCCATATGAGCTAAATCCCCCTCAAATATAACCGGAATCCTGATCAATCAGAACAATGATTATCATCACATCAATACACCATTACAAAATCATTGCAATTTCAACTTCATATCTCGTTCAAGCAGATATATTTTACCATTACAAGAACCAAATCTATAGGCGATCAAAATATCAATGTCGAAACGATTCGTATTCAAATTCATGGCTTAAAACAAAATTCAAAACCTAACCAAAATTTATGAAGTGAATCCGAGTCCGAGTCCGACCCGGGACCAGATGGAGGTCCGTGCGTGATGACGGTGCCTGCCCAGAAGCTTCCGTCGGGCTTAGCGTGGAACTGAACGGGTTGGTTCACGTATCCAATCAGGTCAGTAGAGTTGGCGATTTTAGGTTGGTACGGTATCTCAGTCGGTTTCGGCCACTCCGAATTCTCAGTTATGTGAATACGACTTGTACTTTTCGTTGCGGAAAAGGTTGAATGACATTGTTGAGACAAAACCCATGATTGTCTCGCCCTTGAATTCAACAAAGGTCTTATGGATTTCGATAGTGATCTTGCAAAAAACTGCATTTTTCGCCAAGTTTTAGGGTTTATGAGGTTTCTTTAAATCCCCCATTTTAAACATCTCCGTCGAGACAAACCTTTCGTTTTTCAATACGTTGTCGTTTCCCCTGTAAAAAGGACGTTTTATAATAAGAGTATATTTACGAGGCTAATTTAGAAATCGCATGTGGGTCATTTTGTAAATTTTCACTTTTGTTTAGTTCGTCGTGAATTGCAAATCGGATTTCGAGCAGCCCTAAAAACCGGCGAAGGAGGGGAATCTTTGTGTTCGGTGTTGATCTACTCGAGACGATGAAGAACGATTGGTCTAATTTACATCAGGTTTTATTCTTTCTTTCGATTTCTCGTCGTTGTACCATTCGATCCGATCTTTAAATGTTATATCCCCGAACTCGTTCAGATTGCGAGAAACTCTTTCATAGCTACATCAACCGTTTATGCTTCCACCGAATTCAACTTCTCAAACACCAATCGAAGAAGCTTCTGCTATGTAGCAAGAGGTAAATGTGCTTGATTGTCTCCTTTTTGTGTACATGGGAACTGATTGTTTACTTGAAATTTGTAGATAGATCCGGCTTTGTTGTGTTGAAATCAGAGAAGGAGTTCAACAACGCATTGAGTAAAGCTCAAGGTTATATAAACAATCAATGTGTTTCTTTGTTAATTACTTCACACTTGATACGATTTGATTATCCATTTTCAGATGGATCTTTGCCATCGGTTTTCTATTTCACTGCTGCGTGGTGTGGACCATGTAAGTTAGTTAGTTCCCTGAAACCAAGTTTGGTTCTGGATAGTTTTTGGCTTTTATTAATTTGTAGTTTGACTTTAGGCAGGCTTATCGCTCCTGTAATATTGGAGCTCAGTAAGAAATATCCTCATGTAACAACATACAAGGTCGACATTGATGAGGTATGTTTGCATATATATATATATATTACAAACTAAGTCACCAATTTTGTTTTGTAATTGGAAGTATCTGCTATCTGAAAGCCTTCTTTATTGGGTATGTAGAACCAAATGAGTATCTCAACCGATAGGAAAGTCTCATGTTACGTCCCTAAAAGAAACATAAGTCATTGAGAATAGAAATTTTGTGGTTGAGCTATACACAAAATAAAGCTCTTTCTTTGCATCCCATCTCTTATGAGTAAGCTCCATTAACGAAGATATCTCTTCTTGCAGGGTGGTCTTTCAAATGCCCTTGGGAAGTTAAATGTCTCTGCTGTGGTAAAACATCTTCTGAAAATTACTTAGGATCAAGCACGAAACTAGTTTTGAGTTTGATATGACCTCTAATATGTCTGAGATCCATATTTATTGATGAATGCAGCCAACAATGCAATTCTTCAAAGGCGGCGTGAAAAAAGCAGAGATTGTAGGCGCAGATGTCATTAAGCTGAGGAGTATCATGGAACATCTTTACAAGTGAGAGACTCTGTTTCACATTTTATTTGCTGGTAAATTCAGAATCCAACAAAATGGTTACGAACAAGATAACAAAAGCATTTATTTATCATTGTACATAATTTACTTGCGTGGTTTTATCAAATAGGTTTCATTGCTTCGAGTTGAGATGATTTTGGGCCCAATCTTGCAATTTGCAAGGGTGCTTCGAGTTTTTTTTTTCTTCTTGTTTATATCAAAACTGGAGTAAACTAGAATTGCCCAATGGAGCAAACAGAGCCGGGGTGGTCTTAAAAATGGCTCATGGATTAGTGGGGACCTCGTAAATGGCTGAACCGAGACACTTTAAACAATATGCAGTAACTAATCGGACTGCATATTTAGCACCATTTTTTTTTTTGGTGTTTTGTGAACACGGTCCTACCAAATTTGATGTGGCACTGTTCACAGAACATCAAAAATATGTATATTTTATTCGTCTTTTCTATTTAAACTATATTTAGATTATTGTTTATCGATTAATAAAATTTTGATAATATAACTAAATTGTTGTTTTCAAATGATTATCAATTAATTTTGATAATAATTTTCATTAATAAAATATAATTTTGAAAAACTATACTAATAAGCTCTGATCGAAAACTCGCTAGGCGCTAGTCGGGCGGTGGGGTTGGGCCTAGCGCCTAGCGAAAAAATCGGAGATTAAGCGGAGATTACGCGGGGCGGAATTTTAAGAATTTTATTTATATTTTTAGTTATAAAATGAAAATAAACACATTATGTTAAATAATAAAAATCATTATTAGTTTTATTGAAAGTATTATCATAAGCAAAAATTAAAATTTACAATATTTCATAAGAACAAAAATATTTTATTTAAATTTACAACACTTAAAACTAATATTTAATGTAATTTTGTATAAATGACATATAAATCACTAAATCCCAATTTGATTGAAAGCCCAATTATCCATTATCCTAGTTATCTTTGTGTACAAACCAATAAATATAATAACGATAGAGGAGAAGAAAAAAAAACAAAATTTCTAAAGTCCCACATAGACTAACAGAGAAGGAAGGAGTCTGGACAGTTCATTATAAATAAAGACATCTACTCACATCAAAATAGCAAGTGGGCTTTCATGAATTCCAATGCTTGCCCTAAAGTTTTAAATTTATGAGACTTGTTATCTTCTGGATAACGGGTCAAATACACATTTAGCCCAATTTTTTTCGCGGCCTGCCCTCATTACTCGGCCGATTTGTCAACTAGTCGTGTTTCTATGGTCAAATGCGGTTGGTTGACTTATTCAACCGATTTGGCCTTCTTCGCCTCGGCAGACCACCATCGAGCGACTATGCGGCTGTCTAGACGGTTAGGCGGTCGCGTTTTCGAACAGGGCTAATAAGTAAATTAACTAATAATAAAAGTACATAAATATTTTTTGTTTTGACCAATTGTAATTTTATATTTTATTTACAAATAGCTAGTTATAAAAATAATAATTATTTACTAAATCTATTAAAAATAAACAAACTTTAAATTTAATAATATAATAATAAAAATATATTTTTAGCGTGAAATTTTGTGTTTGTAGTTGGAGATGAGAAACAATTTTGGACACTAAAATACTAAATTTGATGTTTGGGTTAGAGATGCTGTGGGGAGAACAGAAATATATATACAAACTACGAAGGGAGTTTGATAATAAGTATGACCCGATTTGACCGGTATAGTACACTAGAAAAAGAGCCAAAATCAATATGAACTAAATTTTTTATGCACCAAATTACATGAACTAAAATATAGTGTCAAAACCAATATTTTTATAAAAATTCAAATTAACAACTTGAATTCGTACTTTAGTGCTTAAACCTGATTTGACTAACTTAGAAGTTATTGTTCGTAAACCAGGAATCGAACATGGCCACGAGAAATAATTAAGCAAGTAATAAACCAATTGATGTGTAACATTACTGTTTGTTTATACAATATATAATTTATTATCTAGTGTTTAATAAAATCTAGAAAAATTCTTCTCGGTTTGAACCTGGGTCGTGAAGACTGAAGATCTACTTATATACCTTTCTTGTTTTTATTAAAACGAGCCTTAACTAGAGATGTCAAACGGGCTAACCCAAGCTCAAATAGTCCAACCCAACGCGGTTTCAATTTTGTCTCGGATTTGGCGGGTTGGTCCGCGCGGGCTGCGGTCTAAAATTCAATGGCCCAAGTCCAACCCGCATGTATTTTACGGATTAGCAGGCTGACCCGCGGATTTTTATACAAACTTGTTTTATTTCGATTTCAGCTTTATAATTGACTATAAATAAACTTGTTTCCTAAGATTTTATACATGTTCCAAAAAATTATATTAAAATATTGATAACAAAGATAAAATTTTAAAACAACATTACAACAATCCAGAAAAAACAATAATCTTAAAGAAATAATCTCACCATTGGACAATCCTAAAAAGTAAGAAAAGCAACAAATTCGATAACACTATTAAAAAAATAACAACAAACACCAAAACATACAAAAGTAACACAAACTTCTTTAACTTTTATTTTCGTCCTCCTCATCAACAACATCTATAAATACATATCAATTAGCATAGTGAATGTGAAGTAACAAATTTTTTTGCAATCATTTGACGAGAAGAAAAAACTGAATAAATAGTGCTTTTATTTGAACATAGTTGTATTTGTATCATAGAATCTAATAAGAAATCAAAGACATATAAAAATCGCAAGTGAACAAAAGCAAATTTTACACTAACTTTGAAATGTTCGCATACTCATGTTTAGAACAAAAATTACAAAACTAGACAATAAAACACAGACATATACAAATGTAGATTTTCACAACATATATGTTGGTAATCTTCTTAAACAAAACAATATAATAAAGACCAGAGAGCATGAGAAGGTTCAAAATGAATGTTTTTTCGGTAAATTTAGAATTGTCCGCGGGCTAACCCAAGCTCAAATAGCTCAATCCAATGCGGTTTCAATTTTTTCTCGGATCAAGCGGGTTGCGGTCCGAATTCCAATGGCCCAAGCCCGCCCCGCAGCGGATCTATTTGGGTTCAATCCGCGGATTACAACCCATTTTGACATCCCTAGGCCCTTAACCCAAATTTTATTAAATACTAGATAATAAGTAGATATATTTGTATAACCAAACAAGAAGTATTACACATATCAATTGATTTACTACTTACTTAATTACCTCCTGTGACCAAGTTCGATACATGGAGTCGTTGAGTTTTATTTTTTTATTTTATAACAAAGAACCGACGTCGACGACGTTTAGGAACAATAAGATATAGGGGCATACCAGCTCATGTCTCCAATAATTATTGACCGGTGTCTCAGGTTTAGACACTAAAGTACCAGTTCAAGTTATTAATTTAAATTTCTAGACAAAATTTTGATTTTGACATTATATTTTAGTTCATGTATTTTGGTCCACAAAATCTATACTATTAAAACATGAAGATTTTTTGAAACTAACATTTGCTTCACGTGTTATTTACAGGGCATGCCATTGAAAATTGTGCGTAAATATATCAATTCATTAAGGGTATTTGTGTCTTTCTCTTAGGTCATAAAAAGCGGATGATCCAGGTCCTTAAACGGATAAACGCGCGGATCCATTCTTTTTTAATCCTTACCGTAGATTTTTAGATGTTATAATCTCGATCGTCGATATTAACCTGTAGTCCGACCCGATTTCTAATGTATTTTAAATAATTTGTGTTTTATAACTAATCATAACTTGCAGATTATCCAGGTCCGTAAATGGATCAACACGCGGGTACGATTTTAAACTCTTTACCATTGATTTTTACATGTTATAATCTCGATCGTTGATATAAACCTGTATTCCGACCCGATTTCGAAAGTATTTTGACGGACTGACCGGGTTTATTGTAATTAATATAATTTGGGCTTTTGGGTCACGATTGGGCTGATGTTTTGTTATCCCGTTTGTTTATAAAGATTTGTTTAATTCTATTGTATCCCATTTTGTATATATTAAGGAATGAGATAGATTTTGGTATATTAATATTGATTTGAATTAAATTTTGAGTTTAATACTGTTACCTTAATTTGCGATATCAATCAAAGATATCAATAAAAGATATTCATGAAGAAATTATGTAACTTTTATTCATTGAATATTAAGTTAGATTTGTCTAAATTACCTTTATTATTATGTCTAGATTTTTTTGGTGTGGTTACACACGTTGGAAACATTCAGCCTTATTGGATATGACAAAAGTTGCATTTTACGATTTGCGACACAAAGTTAGTTAATATGCAAATCTCAAAAATATTTCCAGATGGGCTGAATATATGTGGTGAATAAAATTATGTATGTAACAATATAACTTGAAAATACTGTGTCAGATAGCCTCAAGAGTCTTCAGTATTTAATAATCGGAAAATCTGCGGAAGAACTCTTAAAAAGGTTTAGGAAGGATGCCTATAAGCATCTCTTCGTGATTCTTCGTTGCTTATACATAAAGCACGAATCTAGTAAAATTATATGTTAAATCTATTTATGACTAAAGTGATCGTGTGTTTATTACATATTGTGGTTCATGATTGATGTAAACTTGATATTTCTTTGTTTTATACTATAGATGTAACTTGGCTAAGAGGACATGAACCTATTTCAGCACTTATGTACGATCAAACTGAGAATTCAGACTTCGTTGCTCTCCTCAACAGGTTGTATTTATATATCTAATTCAATTTTTCTGTAGTAATTCTTTAGATGTGAATATTTTTAAATTTTTTGAAGAAATACCTTAAGTAATTATTAATACATTTTTTATGTTATGTAGCTTTCCAAATCCTGTGCCTGCTCAGTATCCAGAAGAAAACGACATGTCACATTTTATATTTTAAATGATGTATCTCGGTTATATTAACATTAATTTTTTTGGGTTAGAGGATGATCATAATCCTCTATATGTTTGTTTTTAAAACTTAAGTATCCAATGTTTTTTGATTTTTTTGATTAATGTAATATGAACGAATGTTACATTGTATTAAATATTTTGGTAGTTATGTTTGCTACTTCTTTTTCTTCGAAAAGTATATTTTTATATAAAATATATTGTTTCTAATTTATTAATTAAACCTTTTTAAAATAAAATAGAAATTTTAACACTATTTATTCTGTATACATTTTTTTTGATATTCTTAGTGTTATTACTGAGAGAGCTAGCGTTATTATGTGAGCAATTTTATCAACATTAATGTTACCAAAATATTGCATTTGAAGAATTATATACCATTACTCTTTATATTATTTTACTTACAATTGTAACACTACAATACCAAATGTAATTACGTTTGTTTATGGAATATAATATCAATTTTTTGGAATATCTTGGTTTAGCACAAAACATAGTTTCACTAAACAAAATAAGAAAATCTCTTACAATTCAAAAAGAGACTAATTACCGAATGTAAAAATAAATATATGGAAATTATAGTATATTCTGATAACAAATGAGATATTTTTTTCTATTAACATTCATAATAATATACTATAATATCCTTAAAATCGTAAACTATTCTATTTTATGTATAATTTATGTGGCCGATATTAGTACAGAAAATCCTAACAAGAGATATTATCTCTAATGAAACCCTAATATCATAGTACTATATATATTTGATATCCTCCTCTTATTAGTATCATTTTTTATCTCGGATTGCTAATGAAAGCTAAAAGTAAATTTGAGAAATCATTAATATTCCATACGTTTTGATTTCTGTTTAACAAGTTATACTATTTTCATTAACACATTCCCGCAATTTGTTTCAGCTTGAATTGACTCTATGGAAATTTTATCATTTGTTCTTCTTTCTCCACAAACTATTAATGAGGAACATGGCTGTTTTGAATATCAAGAAAAAGAAGATAAATTTTCGGTATAGATGAAATGCAATCAAGTTCATCTTCAAGCAAGACGTCTTCTATGTTCACAAATAATCAAAAAATTCTTCAATGGAAACCCCGTATAAAAGGTAAACCGGGTTTATGTGTTTTATCAGTCTATGCAGAAGAAGCTGGAGAACTATATTATTTATGTCGTTTTTTGGATGTAATAAGGGGACCATGTGGCTATTTGGATCTAAGGACGATTAATAATGTTGTTTATAACACATTCCGAAATGCATGGGTTTTCCATCCGAATATTAAAATTCCCTAATTTGTGTTTTTGATTATCTTAATCATCTATTTAGTATTTATTTCAATTAATTGTTGTAATTCAATTCAATAATAAAGAATTCATCCTTTAAAGATTTCATTTTCTATTATACGTTTCTCTTTCAATTAAATTCAGTCTTATAATTTAGAATATTCTTTACAACAAAAAAATCTTGATATCGTTGTGATTATTTTACATGTATATACTAGCCTTAATTCTTTTTGTTCGAAGATTTTACTTGGCTAGTGTAGTAATAAGAAATGTGAACTTTGCTATTCACCAAAAAAATTGATTAATTCTCTAACTCTATAAATCCTACGTTTAAGTATGAAAAGCCCATTTTCACTTAGTCTAAATAGAGAATTATTCATTGTAATAGATAGATGCCCTTGGGCTATTATAATACTAATATAACATTATTTAATAATCTATACTATTAAAGCCTAGAAAGCCCATTGTGATATATATGAAGATGTAACGATTTCTCATTCAATTTAGTTAATTTACTCATTCCAAAATCGGGTCAAATACACAGAAGATCGACGAAAAATAATCCGAAAAATCTTACCACTGCGAAATTGTGTTGACTGTGTAATTCGAGAATCGTGGTCAATGACTTATTCATTCAAAAAGGTACCCATAATTTTTCTGTTTGAATAATATTTAAATTAGGGTTTGTATTCATGGAATATATCGATCTGTATTGTGATATACCGATTTTGAATGACCATTGAACAAGAACTCATAGATTCTATGGTTTGAATTTTTAGTAGTCTTTAGGTTTTATATGGTGCCTTTAGAAATAGTTCTCTATTTTAACCTGCGGTTTATTCATATTGTTTTTTTGGAACATGCATGTAGTGATTTTTGATTTTCATGATTAGATTTTAGCTTTTAAAAAGAAGTCTGAAGATGAAAAACACATGATTTTGCAAGGCTATGCTTCAAGGCAAATGTAGAAAGAGTCTGATATGTAATCTTGGTTCTTTGTCTCATTAAGGTTTATTTTTTTATAGTGATTTTATTTTTTTCAATCATTGTTTAAAGTTTGTGTTGCAGACTATCCCGAAAAAGTTCTTTAAGAGGCATATACTTGGAAAAACAAATGTTACTGTCGGTAAAATAACATCCGATGAGAGGCCAGAAGAGTTCCCTTTCAAACGAGTTGGTGATAGGCTTACAGAAGGCTGGAGACGGTTCGTTAAGGCTCATGCATTAGAAGAACTAGATTTTTTTTGATTTCTGAGTATCGTGGAGCTGCCGATTTTCATATGTTACAACCGTACGGACCAGACGGTTGTGAGATAACATATGAAAAACCGTCTCAGATAGAGACTTGAGAAGCTAGCCTGAGTAAGTGTTTTCACTTATTTTTCAGACATTTTCTTCACTCTTTCTACTATTTTGACTAATAAGAAAATGATTTTTGAAGGAACAGAGGAGAAGTTTGTTACCTTAAACGTCAAGAATGTCTGACTTGGTCTAACCCACTATTCCTCCTATGCTTAATTCACTATTTTGTTGTTAAAAACTTGTGTTTAGTGCTTTGTTTTGTATATTTGTTTAATTGGTACTATATTTTAGTTTTCCTTAGTATATCTTTCAATGGCAAGTACTTAAATTACTATTGAATTCTATGTTTGTATTTCGTATTGTGGTTTGAAATATTTTTCAAGTTTATTTTAATTGTTAAGATTTTTATAACCAGAAATCGTGTATAAATTTTAATTTTCGACGAATCCAGTTACCTTCTTGACAAATCCAACCACGCTATAATCTTGAATAAAAAAGGTTAATTTAAGGTCTTTAAAAAACCCATATTAACTGCCTACCATATGTGAAACAATATTTTGACACAAAAGTAAACAAATATATGATCGTTTCTCTATTGTAATCATCACCATTTTTTCATATCATATAATTAATAAAAAATTACGGATTTATACCTTAACCAAGATTCAAATAATTAAATTGATTTACATAAATACAAATAATTTTATGAGGATACTAAAAATTATGTATAACAAATAAGGTATAAAAAGAACCTATACACTGAAGGCCTCGAGAAGTCCAATTCACATATTAACTAACTATACAACCCGTTTAAAGATATTGGAGAATATAGGTTCTTATATATTACCGTAATTTTTGTTAGTAGGGTTTCGTTTTGTGTTTATCTTTTAAGCAGATAGAATCGATATCTTCTTCAAGGTTCGTTGATGTGTCTATTATGAATCCAAACATTAGTGAGTGGAAAATTCGTGTTAAAATATTGAGGAGATATGTTATCAATTGGGGAGCTAAACGAACGATCGGTTTAATATTGGCCAATGAACAAGTTTTTCTTATATAATTTTAATAGAATTGTATTCTTATAGTTACTTTGTTTTTGTTGTTCTAAAGTGCAAAGATAATGTTACAGGGAACTAAGATACATGACATTGTAGATTGCCATCTTTATATTAACCAATCCTTGGATGTTTTGGTTGAATGGGTCTCTATAACTGTTTATGATTTGTTGCCTAATTCTGGCTGGTGGAGATTTTAAACCGACATATCATCGATTCGAAATAAAGTGGAAGTGGACAACATATGTTGAGAAGATTCCTTCAATAAGCACGAGCAGTTTATATGATTTTGTTGATTTTCAACATATAAAATTCGTGTGTCATGATGGTATTCATTCTGTAGGTGTGTAAGATAACTGTTTTTTTGTGGTAATTTGTATTTTTTAATCAAGCACGCTTATTTATTATCTTACTGTGCATTTGTACAAATTTAATTGGGCGAGTGGATGATTTGTTTGCTTGGTGTCGCAATCCCATAACCTTTCTTCTTGTGGATGCTAGGTTAGTGCATATCTGTTCTAATAACAAGATATTTGTATTATAAATATGTAATTAAATGTTACCTAATAGGAAGTATCACTTGCTATGTGAGCTCGGTGGCGACAAGGATAAGGAGTTCCAAAAATCTTATGAGGATAATGTTGACTACGTTATGGTTGCATCTTGAGGTTTGCTAAGCTTATTTCTAGAAAAGTATGTTTGGGAGACTTGATTTATCTACGAAATGTATTAGTTGTTATAGTTTCCATTATTCACTCATTGGTAAAAATATTAATTTGATAGGTGAATGGATTGCAACATCTGCTGGTGATTGTGTTCAGGTTATTATGGACGGTGCAATACGTGAAATTGCAGAGTTTAAAAAAATTGGCCATTGCGGAAGTTAACGGATTAGGATATCACATTCGTCTTTCTTGATTGAATGTGTTTGGTAATGTGTTGTCCAAAATATTAGACCGATTTGAAATATTATTTTTTAAAACAAAAGAAAAACACAATATGTGCATCTTTATATTTAATACTAGCGATATTACATACATATCATATATAGCACATATATATTATCTAACTGAATATGAAATTTCTATAATATTCCAATTTGGTTGAAACACAATATTCTCATCATAATCGAATGTAAAAATCATCCATTTTCGAATACCAAATTCTTTTTCTACACAACTGTTAATTTGCTTTAAGGTAGCAAATGCATCAGCCTTATACGTTATTAAATGTACTCAAGCTTTCCTACTAAAGTCATCAATGAAGCATATGAGATACCTCTTTTGACCATTAGAAGTAGAAGAGATGGTACCACATATACCAGCATGAACCAACTCCAATTTTTGTGAAGTGCTCCATGTGCTCTTCTTTGGAATGCATTATCGGTGTTGCTTTCCTTTCAAGCATTCAGTACATGCACTTCATTTTCTTCGAGATTTGGCAGCCCCCTCACCATTCCTTTGCTCTGTAAGGTCTTCAGTCCTGAAAGCTGAGATGACCATATCTACAATTCCATAATTGAGTTGAATTTTGTGTGTTGGCTTTACAGCACACCTCCTTTGTGATCTGCTTAGATGGATCATTGTTAGAGGGCAAAATGAATATTATGTTGCTGGTCATATTTCTTTGAAAAAATGAGGCCTTTTGTGGGATGATAGACTCGGCACTGGTTATCCTTGACCACAATAGCTATTCCATGTTTTTGCAGTTGTCCGAGGCTAAGAAGGTTGTTCTTCAGGTCTGGTACATAGAAAACATCTTTCACAACATAGCTGATGCCTTCAAAAGACAACTTGACACTTCCTTTGCACACAACTTCCATCCGCATATAGTTTCCTAATTTGACTTCCTCCGGTAACCATTTTCCAGATCACTAAAGAGTGATAAATCACCACACATGTGATTGCTACAGTCTGAGTCAAGAAACCACACATTATTGTTGTTCATCTCTTCAAGATAAGCCATCAAAAGCATCTCTTCTGGTTCCTCTATCTGTGTATAATTGTCTGGCTTTGTTATAGTTGGACATTCATATTGATAATGTCTCAATTGATGGCATCTGTAACATTACACGGTCTCCTTGTTGTAACTTTGATGACCTCTGCCTCTTCCTCCTCTGATGACCTTTCTCTCTCGTCCTCTTCATCCATGGCCTTCATTGTATGACACAACGAGTGCATGTTCCTCACCTCCTTCCTTATTGAACTTCTGTTCATGTACCATGAGAGAACTTTGCAAAGCATCGACCGATAGCGTGTCGATATGTTTTGATTCTTCGATAGAACAAACAATGTAATTCCATTTGTCAGTGAGAGTTCTCAGAATCTTCTCCACTATCTTGACATCAGTCATGTTTTCTCCATAATTCCTCATATCATTTGCAATGATCATCACCCTCCCAAAGTAATCATTCACATATTCATCTTGCTTCATTGCTAGGACTTTAAAGTCTTTGCGGAAACAATTAAGCTAAGTTCTCTACACACGGGAATTTCCTTGGCACTTCATCTTCATAGAATCCCAGAGCTGCTTAGATGTCTCCTTCTGAGTTATTGCCTTTAGAATTGACTTGTCAATTGATTGAAACAACTAATTCTTTGCCTTCAAGTCTTTGAGTTGCATCTCCTCCAACACTTCCTTCTGTGCTGGTGTCAAAACTTCTTCTGCACCAAGTTGTGTATATCCAGATTTCACAACCATCCAATACTCCTTTGATCGCAGGAGATTCTCCATGATCATGCTCCAATGATCATAGTCACCATCAAACTTCAGAATGCAGGGTGCAGAGAAACCACTGTTTCCTTCTTCTGAACCCATATGCACACATTCTTTTGGTTTTGCTATGATACTAGATTGTTAAACTCAATATAAATCTGGAAACTTCTTGCATTGATTAATTGAGAACAATGACTTATATAAGCCTTAGAGAAACATCTTAAAACAGAATGTGAAGCAAACTACTCTTAGATTCTAGCTAAATAAATGTGAAACGTGGAGAGTACGTCTACTAAATCAAATAACAAATTGTTCTACATAATAGGACATTAATTCAAACTAAAAATCAGAAAATAAATATTTTGGCCATTTTTATTGTCCATGTGGATACACCCACTAGTAGTCAATGTGCACAAAATACAAAAATTGGCTAAACCTAGCAAAAGGTGAAAAAAAAAACTCTCTTGTATACACTAAATAGAAGAAAAACTCTTCGGATCAACGTACCACTTGTTTTTTTTTTTTTTTGCTAAAAATGCAAATATCATATAAAATGAAAAGTTTAGGAATACAAATTGTAACCTACAGCATTGAGGCAAAGGCAAAAAAAGTTAAAAACAATGCCTCAATATAAAAGAATCAAAAGATTCAAGAAGTTAATCAATCCAAAGACCAAAGAGGCCTCTAAATGATTTCCTATATCTCCTTGCAAAGATGGTGTTGCGGATGTCTCGATCGATTACCTTAAAGATTGTCACTGATGGAATAGCTTGGTTATTATGCAGGATGTTATTGCGTTACTTCCAGATGTGGTAGATGGTTGAGTGGAACGCTAGATGCCTGAGGAGTGATGGACATTCCGGTGAGGTTGCTCGAACCCAGGAGAGTAATTCTGCCCACGAACAGAAGAAGCGTCGACGGTGATGACATCGTTGCAGCACCAATCTCCAAATCTCTGCACTATAATCACAACACAACAGTACATGATCTCGTGTTTCCCAGCCCACCTGGCATAAGCAGCAGGTCTGGTTCGGTATGATTCCCCATGCAAAGAGCCTCGCCTTAGTTGGTAATCTATTACGCAAAGCCACCCACGCATGGAATGAGAGGCGAGGTACCGATCCTTTAAACCATGCAAGACGAGCGAGAGGACATAAAGGCGCGCGAGGTCTCAAAGCGTTCCAGGTTAGAGCAGAAGAGAACTTAGGCAGGACAGTGCCATTTATCACCCACGAGTATGAATCTTCTGTGGCTGAGAAAGCCGGAGGGGTGATGGTGGAGAGGAAGGCGTGAAGGTCGACAGCTCGGTCTGATCTCGGGTGAGGCAGTGACCAGCCAACAGTGGAGCAAGCCTCTGAGACTTTTGCATTAATGTGCAATCTTAAATCCCTTGGACCATACTCTCCCAATGCCTTGATCAGGGGACCAGCCGGCGTCCAAGAGTCAAACCAAAAGCTCACTGTCCTTCCGTCACCTACAAAAGCACGCACAAACAATTCTGCCAAAGGACGCAGGTTGAGGATGGAATTCTAAGTCCAGGAATAGCTCGCGTTTTGATCTATGCACCAAAAACTTCTTGAGCCGAGATGATGGCACTTATGCCATTGCACCCAAAGCGATCCGTTGTCCTCAAAGAGAAGCCAGATTAATCTTAAGCACAGAGTTTTATTCCAAGTTGATAGATTTCTCAATCCTAGACCTCCCTCCTCTTTTGGCAGGCAACAATCCGTCCATGATATCTTTGCTCCTGTCTCTGTCTCGATGTTACCAGACCAGAGGAACCGAGAACATAGTGACTCAATCTTTTTAATGCAGCCCTTTGGGAGGATGAAAGTTGAGGCCCAAAAGATTACCATGCCGTATATAACCGACTTGATCAACTGGAGACGACCGGCGAAAGATAGCGCTTTTGCGGCCCAAGATCGAAATCTGTTTGTTACTTTCTGCAGCAGAGGATCGTATTCAGAGATCCAGAGCTTTCGAGACATCAATGGGAGGCCGAGGTACCTTATGGGGAGTGTACCAATGTTGAATCCATGACTTACGAGCTCATCAGATTCAATTTGGTTCAGTCCCGCATAATAGAGGTCTGTTTTGTTTCTGTTCATATGTAGACCAGACCAAGACCCAAAATCATCTAATACCTCATTTATAGCATGCAAAGAAGATCCACCACCGTCAAAGAAGATCATAACGTCATCCGCGAACATGAGGTGTGTGATGCCAATTTCCTCAGTTTTTGGGTGATAAGCAATATAACCCGCATCAAATCTGTGCTTGAGGAGAGAGGAGAAAACTTCCATGACCAATACGAAGAGATAAGGCGATAGTGGATCACCTTGCCTCAGACCTCGGGAGCTTTTGAAGAATCCATCAGTTACGCCGTTGACGGAGACAGAGAACGAGGCAGTGGACAAGCATTGAGAGATCCAATTTACAAAAGCTGCCGGAACTCCAATAGCCTTTAGGGCAGACAACACAAAATCCCAACGGACCGTATCAAAAGCCTTGCGGAGATCCACCTTTAACATAGCTCTTCTTTCGATATTCCTCTTGTTGTAACCATGCACAATCTCAGTAGCTAAGAGAACGTTTTCAGCAAGCAGTCTCCCCGGGATAAATGCAGATTGAGAGTGCGAGATCACATTGTCCATAAGTTCTTTGAGCCTATTTGCTAGGAGCTTAGAGATCACTTTGTACACCGTGTTTAGACAGGATATCGGGCGGAAGTCAGTTGTGGTAGACGCGTTGTTGATCTTTGGGATGAGGACCAGATTTGTACAGTTCCACTGCGGTAAGAGCCTGCCCGTAAAGAAAAACTCTTCGATGGCCGCACAGACTTCCGGACCAACCGTGTCCCAGCAAGAGATAAAGAATTCTGCTGAAAATCCGTCCGGCCCGCTTGTTTTATTTCTCGGGAGAGAGAAAAAAACCTGCCTTATTTCGTCCTGAGAGAAAGGGCGAATTAAGCCTTCGCATTGGGCAGGAGAGCATCGGAAACGGAGGAGCAAGTTGATGTCGTCTTGCATGAATGCTGTGTTGTGGCAGTCCGGAGCAAGCAGCCGATGGAAGTACTCAACACAGAGAGCGTGAATGTCTTCCTGGGTATCAAACCGGTTTCCCGCTTCATCCACAAGATAATGAATGTGATTATGAGAATTTCTCGCATCAGTCATCCTGTGGTAGTACTTTGTGCCACAGTCCCCCTCTGTAGGATTCGGGATCGTTGAAGGAAAAACTGCTCCTCGGCCTTGGCCAGCAGCTGCCATTTGCGCGAAGCTTCAGATTCCACTTTAGCACGAAGAGAGCTTGGGTTAAGCAACAGATTGTGCTGAGCAAGAAGCATTTTATCATGTGCTTCTTTGGTCCTTTTTTCAATTCCTGAGTAATTGTCTCTGCTGAACTGCCTTATCCACTTCTTTAGAATTTTCAGCTTCCTGGAGACCCTAAATTGTGCTGAGCCCACAACGCTGACCGAGAACCATTCCATAGCAAAAGCAGATTTGAAATCTGGGTTGCTGAGCAGGAGATTGTAAAATTTAAACGCCTTCTTCCTTCTTGGTACATTTGGGTTAAGGACTACACCGTAACATGCATGGTCTGAAAAATCTGGTTCTCCGAATATCGCCAAAGAGGAAGGGAAAGACTCAACCCAGGAGTCATTTTTCAAGACACGGTCAAGCTTCCTGGCAATGAGATTTTCCGGCTGGTTGTTCCACCAAGTGAAGGAATAGCCACGGAAGTTCAGATCAGACAGATCTGCGTCCCTCAAGCAGTTTCGGAAATTTCTTCGGAAATTTCTCATTCTACTGTCCACATTTAACGTCGAGTGATTTGAACTTTCCTGCGGATACAAAGTCTGGTTGAAATCACCGAGGATGAGCCAAGGTTTTCCTGCCATAACATCACTCTGGCCTAGGTGCAGTAGTTCGTCCCACAAGAGTAGTCGCAAACTCTCATCATTAGCTGCATAAACTATCGAGACCATAATCGGATCAGGAGTGTTTGGTAGCACTACCTCACAACAGATCATCTGAAGGGATTTCGAGATAACATTAACTTGAACACTTGGATGCCAAAGGACCCAAATCTTCCCAAGGTCTGAGAACTCGTAGTTCTCTACAAAAAACCATCCCGGTAATAAAGCCGAAATAAACTTACTATGCTTTGGCTTCTTGACATGAGTTTCAATTAAGCCTCCAAAAATTGGGTTATTACCCTTAAACCATTTCTTAAATCCGCTCCGGTGAGATAGAATGTTGAATCCGCGGACGTTCCAGCAAAAAAGGTCTATATACATAAAATTATGTTTTTTTGGGGCTCTTGCCCCGGTTTTTCCCTTTCTTTTTCTTCTTCTTCTTATTCAAAACAAGAGAGAAATCACTCTCCACATTCTTGGTCTTGTATTCTTCCTCAAAGTCTGATGAAGCAATATCCGATGAATCCGGGTCAGGTTCAGACGAGGCAGTAGACTGGCCTTTCTGAGCATGACTAGGAGCTACAGGCTTGGCAGGATCAGACACTTTGCTGGTTTCGCCTCGGGTGAGATGAGCAGAACCTAGGGAAGAATCCTTGTAGCTAATTTCCTGCACGCTTGATGAATGAGGCAGGTAGATTATTGCCGGTAAGGATACCTGAGGCTCAGTGGATAGAGTGTTCCTCTCTCTCTGCTTCCGAGAGCGTGCCCGAGGGCAGTTATCGGATTGGTGGGAGGATGAATTGCAGGCCTTGCAAGTGACGGGAGCCGCCTTGCAACGTTTAACTGAGTGGCCTATCTCCTTGCAAAACTCGCAAACCGGAGGCATCCATGGACTCGAGACCCGGATTCTACAGATTTCACCGGACTCAAATTGCGCATTCACAGCTTCAGGAAGAGGTTTCCTTGGATCGATAAGGGTGAATACCTTCGCAACCTCAAGATTTGTTTTATTAGCCGTAGACGGGTGGAGAAATCTCGGTTCTCCAACGAGACTAGCAATTCGTTCTAGGGCTTCGTCATGGAAGAAATGTAGCGGGACATCACGGAGCTCGAGCCAGATTGGAGCAGAGGTCAATTCCGGCTTTTTCGGAGTTAATCCTGGTTCCCACTTTGCAACGAACATGGTTTGTCCCTCGATTTGCCAAATCCCTTGAGATAAGACCCGATCCCTCGTGTTGTGATTTGGGATTCTAAAAAGGTAGGCATTTCCATCCATTTTTGTAACTGAGATATCTCGGTAATGCTTACTCCAAATTCCGTTGGCGATGTTGTGCATTGTGCCTTGTGATGGTGGTTCGGAATAAAATTGGCCTAAGACAAAGAGTTCCCATTGCCCTCTGTTCTTTTCAATGACAGCATTGGGGATTTTCACGCAAGCTTCTCCAGATGAGAGGGAATAGCCTTTCCCCTTTTTCTGAAGTTTTCGGGCAGAGCCGCGAGCAACATCCAACCATGATTCTGAAGTAGCTGCTTTTGCTACCATCGATTCTTTTGCTGGTCGAACTATTATCGCAGGTCTAATTGCGGCTGACTTAGCTCCTGGTAAGGAAGCTGCTGGAGTAGTGATGGCTGGGTCAGTGCTGTTCTGCACCTTCGCAGTAATTGGTTCCGCTTTCTTGCCATTCTGAGGGGACAAAGGCTCGGAAGCGACAGTGGTAACCTCACCAGAGACGTTAGTAATGGCCACATCAGAGACTGAGATTGTGTGGGCATATGCGGGAGCTACAGAGGAGTCTGAGCCCGCTTTAGACGAAACTGGTGGAGATCCATTCTCAGTCGGAACATGGCTTAGAGAAGCAGGGGCTTCTATTGCCTGAGTCCGAGGGAGATGGGAGAGCAGATCTTTCTCAGTTGAAGGAGGGCTGAGAGAGGAGGGGTCCTCTATTGCCTCGGTTCGCGTGATAGAATCCACTAAAGTCGCAGGAGAAACAGAAGAAACCGTAGAGCGTGTAAGGCCATCCGGTGGTTCTTTAGAGGACAGATCCGCCGAGGTTTCGGACTGTGGAGGAGGAGACGCTGTTCGTGAAGCAGGGGAGCCTGAGGAGGACGGCGAGCTTGAAGAAGCCTTCGACGGAGCTTTCCTTGAGCTCTTCTTCTTCGTCATCTTTGGGGCGCCTGAGGAGCCAGCCGGCGGCGAAGAGCGTCGCAGCCAGCGACGAACGTGGGAGAAGGAGGTCACTGTTGCTGGGGAGAATCGCCTTATCGTCTCGGGAGAATCGCCTTTTTAAAGTGGTTATGTTTATATAAGTAGACTTTTGAAACGTACCACTTGTATTAGCATCTGACAAATGCTCGAATGTGACATCAAATCTTGGCCATGTGATGTGCCATTTTATCAAGATTCTGACATTCATGCAAGAAACTTATAACATAATTAGCCAATACCAATAAGAATCCAAAACAAAAGCTTACAAAGAAAAGAGCGTCCAATTTTCAAAGATCCCACGTAATTCAAAACAGTTTACATCACTACTCTTGTAATATTTTTCGTAATCACAAGGAAAAGCATATTGATCAAAATCTTTCAATATCAATAATTCAAAAATATTTATATCAATCCCAATTTTTTCCCTTAATTTGGTATGCTCCAATCATAAGCGTTAGGATACAAAGAAAATGACAAAAAAGAATATAAATAAGTTTTGTATATAAGTCAATGATTGTTACTTTGTTAGTCCCGGCCAATCAAAATCAACATGAATTAAAAACTAGATTTTGATCTGCCGTGCAGGAGCGTGGATTTATGTTTTTTTTAATATATTTTAAAATTCATTAAAATTGATATTTTATAAATGAGGTATTATAAAAAATTTAAATTATATTTTGTTAATAATAAAAAATCGTTAAGATGGTGCTAAATTCTGTAAAGCATAATCCTGAGACATTATGTTTTTTGTTTTCATAGTACCAATGCAACACATATTCTTAAAACACATGATTTAAGAGTTAGAGAATTCTGACAAAAAAAAAAAAAAGAGTTAGAGAATTATGCAATTTTTGGTGAACAGTTTGAGGAAGGGAGTGTTGGCATTTTCCCAAAAAAGCTGAAGCACAATCGCATTGTTGGTCTTGATATCGTTTGCCAACAAAAATTCTCTGAAGCCAGCACTCAAACGTACATGAAGCTTTTCACTAGCACGGTAGACCGCTAACTCAACAGACCATTTCACTCCCGCATCATTGATTATAGAAATGGCTTTGCCCATAATCTTACCCAAATTGTTTGCTTCTACAAATGACTTAGGAAGATACTGCAAAAACAGAATATTGATCATGTACAATAACCATAAATATAAATACCAAGGAACAACTTACAATTCTGCTTTATTTGACGCAGTCACTCATGATTCTTAATGTAACAAACTTCTCTTCGGCTCTTTTAAAAATCAGGGAAATATTTATCAAAACAGTACAAATAGTAATCACATTGTATTACAATAAAAACAACTACTTACTTGTGCTTGCTTGACCAGTTTCCATTTGAGGCCGGTTTTCATATTCTTTCTCAGTACAGTCCATTTGATACACATTTAAATATTCTTTCTCACAACAATCGGGTCTGTACTGTTGTAGCATATGAAAATCTGCACCTCCACGGTACTCAAAAATTCAAAGATCAAATTCATTTAATTTATGAGCCTTACAAAAACGTCTCTAGCCCGAAGTAAGCCTATCACCAACTCTTTTGAAAGGAAACTCTCGTTGAGAAATATTAGATGTTAATTTACCAACTGTAACATTGGTTTTTTCCCGTATATACTTCTTCATAAACTCGTCCGGGATATACTGCAACACAAAGAAGAATTTATGAATGCCAGAAAGCAAAACACTATTACAAATAAACCAATCGAGAGAAAGAATTAAGAATACATACCACACCATTTTCCCAATCGTCTGGAATAAGTGGTTTGAAAAACGTAGAGTTTGTCTTTTTTTTTTTTTTTTTGGTTTTACCTGGGCTAAAATATGTACATATAAATCCAAAAATAGTACAATATTAAAAGAAAACAACATGAATTTGTCGGCATCCAAAAATAGAAAACCATTTTCTATAAGTTGACTAAACCCTAAGCTCTACTTTGAATTCTTATTTGCTACTGATAATAATAATCAATTAGTTATATCATGGAAATTTTAGGTTACACAGACATAAGAATCATGATTGTTGATTGTCAATCATAGAATCTCAAGAGAAATCTAAGAAATCGAGAAAAACCCTAATTTCAAATTACTGATAAATCTGGGGTTACCTTGTATCAATCGATACTGCTTCACAACGATTCTCCAACTATACTCCGAAGTTAGTTCGAGACCCCAAATTCGATGAACAACAAATTTTCGATCCCCTGTGAACCTGTTAGAATTTCACAATGTATCGATTACCAAAACAAAATTGTTTTCGTTTCATTAAATGTCTTGTCCGAATGGGCCTTAATATTTGGGCTTTATCATTAAAATTCATGTTTTTATTACTATATTAGCCCAAGTTAAATTTACAACAACAACTCAATGAAGGTTTTTTTGTTTGTAAAAAGTAGTTGATCAATTGGAAACTGAAAAAATATTTAAGCGAATCATTCCTAATATTCAAAAAGTAGTTGATGTCAATATCTGATTTATAAACAATAGTTTGGTATTAATTTGAATTGTCAAACACATTCATTGAGTTTTGTCAATTAAATGCTTGCGAACAGACCGTGGAGGAGAATTTACATCAAGTGAGTTAAATGATTATTGCAGAGATAATGGAATCAAGAGACAGCTCACCGCTGCCTACACGCCACAACAGAACGGCGTTGGGAAACGAAAGAACATAACAATGATGAACATGGTGAGAAGTCTACTGGTGGAGAAAAGTGTTCTTAAGATTTTCTGGCCGGAAACTGTATATTGGGCATTCTACGTACTCATCAGGTGCCCAACGTCCTCAGTCAAGGACATGACCCCAGAAGAGGCATGTAGTGGAGTAAAGCCTTCGGTTGAACAATTTGGAGTGTTTGGTTGCATAGGACATGCACATGTGCTTGATGCTCGACGTACAAATCTTGAAGACAATAGTATAATCTGGGTGCTATTTGGAGTGAGTGCTGAATCAAAGGGTTATAGGCTCTATGATCTTACGACCAAGAAAGTGTGCATCAGTCGAGATGTAGTGTTTGAAAAAACAAACATTGGGACTGGGACAAAAGCTATGAACACTTGATCAAACTGGACCTGGATTGGAGAGAGGATGGTGAATCAAGGCCAGTGACTAAAGAACGAATAGAAAGTGAAGAAAAAGAAATCCAGAAGTGCCACATGAAAGAGAAGAGAGTGAAAATGCAGCAAGAACTACAAGTGGTGAAAATGTTCATGTGGTAACAACTATTGTTGTCTCTGATATTTTCCAGTCTTCAAATACAACAAAAAGCCGCATCAAAAAGACAGCATCATGGATGAGTGACTATGTCATTGGTGAGGATGAAGATGAAGAGGTTCTGCATTTTTTTTCAAGTCCTGCAATTTGCTTTAAACGTTACCTTCAATCATCTTAATTTTGAGGAGGCAGACATACATGAAAATTGGAGGCAAGCCATGGATTTAGAAATCAGTTCTATAGAGAAAAATGAAACGTGGTTTCTAACTGATCTGCCAGAAGGAGCTAAAATCATAAGAGTAAAATGGGTATACAAAACCAAGCTGAACCAGTTTGGATAATTTGATAAATACAAGGTCCGCTTTGTCGCAAAAGTATACGCTCAAGAACATGGAGTTGATTATAAAGAGGTGTATGCTCCTACTGCGCGTATGGACACAGTGAGGATGATCTTAGCTTTTACTGCTCAACGAAATTGGATTGTTTACCAGCTAGACGTGAAATCGGCCTTTCTTTAAGGTGAATTGTCTGAAGATGTTTATGTTGAGCAACCAAAGGGATATGAGCTGAAGAATTAAGAAAGTAAGGTCTACAAGCTTAAAAAATCTCTTTATAGACTTAAGTAGGCACCACGAACATAGTTCATTCGGATAGACTCATACTTCAAGAAAATGGGTTTTGAGAAAGATGCAAGTGAGCAGACTCTATTCACTAAGACCAACAATCAATGTAACTATTTGATTGTTAGCTTATATGTTGATGACTTGATCTATATTGTAAATTATGGAGTTATGATGAATGAGTTTAAAGGGTATATGATGATGAAATTTGACATGTCTGATATAGGTAAAATGAAGTATTTTTTGGGTTTATAGGTTATGCAGTTTGATGGTGGAATATTCATTAGCCAAAAGAAATATGTGAAGAAATGCTGAAGAAGTTCAGGATGGAAGAGTATAATTCTATTAAGAATCCCATAATTCTTGGCTTTAAAATACACAAAGATGATGATGGTGTAGATGTAAACAATTCAATCTATAAGGTCATGTTTGGAAGCTTGATGTATGTGACAGCTACAAGACCTGACGTCATGTACGCAGTTTGCTTAATCAGCAGATACATGTCCAAGCCAACTGAACTTCATTTCAGTGCTGTCAGAAGAATTCTAAGGTATCTTCAAGGAACTATTGGCTATGGGATTCTCTACAAGCACACATGAAATAGAGAATTGGTTGGCTTCACAGATAGTGACTATGCTGGGTGTTTGGAAGATAGAAAGAATACTTTTGGTTATGCTTTTTTTTATGAATGATTCAGCAGTGTCTTGGTCTTCTCGAAAGAAATCTATCGTCACACTGAGTACAACATAAGCTGAATGATTGTGTTGCTGCTGCAACATGTTCGTGTCAGATCGTATGGATGAAGAGAGTGTTGAAACGAATTGGTTATGAGGGTAGTGAAAATCCAATCATCTTCTGTGACAACAGTTCAACAATCAAGTTGTCAAAGAATTCGGTAATGCATGGAAAATGCAAGCATATTGATGTAAGGTTTCATTTCTTGCGTGACCTAGTAAATGAAAGAGATGTGCAACCGAAGTTTTGTGGTACCAAGCAATAAGTTGTTTAGCTAGAATCTAGGATTAGTTTGCTTCATGTTCTGTTTCACGATGTTTCCCTAAGGCTTATATAAGCCATTATTTTTTATTAATCAATGCAAGCAGTTTGCAGATTTGTATTGAGTTGAACATTTTAAAGTGTCGGGGTTAACTATTCATTTCTTGAAAATATTTGAAATGAGTTTGGGATTATCTTCCTAAAGCAAGGAGTGTCTTGTGGTCACACACCCAAAGCATATGTTTTTATCTTTTAGATATTATTTTTTTCAGAAACGTCGGTTTAGTGAAATCCACGCTTCTTTCTTCCTCTTTTGTCAAAAAACAGTTTTTTCTTTTTCTTTACCAAATTGCGCAGTGACGTCTTTGATGTCTTAACTATGTGTTGATCAAAATGGAGAAATACACATCCCTCTCTTCCTTGTTGTCTATGTCTCAAGGACCAAAGGAGACTTTACGAACTTTCATAGAAATATTCAAAAGCGTCGTCTCACGGGTATCAATCACATACGACATCGCCATCAACTCTTTGCAAAACATTGTTTGGTTTGAGACCCCCTTTCACCAGGAAATCCATCTCAACAAATCGTACACGTTCCAAGACGCCTTTCACCGAGCAAACAAGTTCATTGAATGAACAGAAAGCGGCCTTGGCCAAGAAGTATGGGACCTCTAAGTCGATCGGAAAAATGACGATTACCGCGAGACGCGACAACATTACGATAAAAGTGACCGAAGCAAAAAGGCTACCACTATGGTATCCAGTAATACCAAAACTCAGCTTCGGCCGTCCAAACCATGGAAAAATGGACCTGCAACGCAAAATAGAAGTTGTCACCATCACGGCCTTTGTCCTTAGAATGAAAAAAATCGCAATGCTACGAACTCATAAGCGCCACACAACGCGATGACTATGAGCGACAATAAAGGAAAAATGACTTACTCGGGGACCGATCACATAAAAAGCAAAAAGCAGCGCCACTCTTCGGACATTGACGCTCTGAAACGTAATTGTGAGGATTGCGATGATGACGATGAGACACCTATAGCCGTACGATGAATCAACATGATTATGAAAGACTTGGAAGAAGACGAGGAAGGCGAGGAAATTAAATCCAAGTCATCCAAATATTCTTCTCGAAGCCGAGGGAATTCGATTTTTAGCCGACCTGTATATCATGGATTTCGATATAAGCCTTGGCCTCGACCCACTTGGTAAAGTAATATGTCATGATATGTGTTGATTCAAAGATGATTTCAATCGATAATGACATATTACTTCACCAAGTTGGTCGAGGCCAAGGCTTATGTCGTAATCCATGATATACAAGTCTATTAAAAATTGAATTCCCCCGGCTTCGAGAAG
This sequence comes from Orychophragmus violaceus, assembly GCA_030180135.1. NCBI lineage: Eukaryota > Viridiplantae > Streptophyta > Magnoliopsida > Brassicales > Brassicaceae > Orychophragmus > Orychophragmus violaceus. The sequence goes on from CM058229.1 coordinate 30,896,209, forward strand.
AATATTTGGACGACTAGGATATAACTTCTTCGCCTTCCTCATCTTCTTCCAAGTCGTTCATAATCATGTTGATTCGGCGTACGGCTCGAGGTGCCTCATCGATATCTTTACGGTTATATTTTGGAGCATCAATCCTTTCCTGTCACTCATCGTATACGCGTTTTGGGGCGCTTCTGATTTCTTCCATGGTGGTTTGCAACTTGCCTTTTTTTGAAGTGTAAGAACAATGCAGGTTGCGATCTAGAGGAAGCAGTCTGTTTGGTAGCTGCAAATCGACTTCAAATCAATTTCGATTTCAAACTGTCATCCTTGCTACTATCAGAAGGTTTTTGAACTCTTCTTCGTATCGATCACCATGCTGAGAATGGCTTTCCTTGCTTTCCCCATCTGATTCTTTGGCTGGGATGCTGCGAAAAGGAACTCATAATGATAAGAACAAAAGAAAAACGCTTCAGAGACCAACAAAAAATGAAGTCGAACTCACTGGTTTTTCTTGTTTTAGTATCTTCGGGTTAAGGCCAAATATGATGACTAAGTTCGTAAAACTTGTTGACGACATTGTTTAAGTATTCCTGGTTAAGTTGCTTCGGGTTAAGACGAGCTGAAACAAAAGAAGAACAACAGTTAGACTCAAAGACGAGAAAAATACTAATGGTTTAACCGAATGGTCAACTACCAACGATAAGATTCCACTTGCTGATAACCGAGGCTGTTAGATCAGGAAAACAGAACTTGTCAATTTGTCAAAAAATATTTGTTCTGCCAATCGTGAGTTTTGCTGGGCTTAACACCAGCTAACAACTTGTACTTTGATAGGTCAAGAAATATCCCTATTATACTGCAAGTGCACAGATATGCGAATGTAGTACTTAGGGTATCGAATCCACAAGGACTCACAGTCACAGGATAGATTATATGTTGTCAAGTTAAGATAAATCAATTCAAGAAAGCAGTAAACAAAAAGCAAGTAAACAGGAATGTGTTTTCAATAAGAGAAAGGCGTCAGACTTAGGAAGTTCTCGGGAATTATGCAATGCTAGACACTTAACTAACCGGATTCAGATTAAACACAAGTTCAAGAATTAGAAACACAATGCTAAACAATCCAACTCTCGCTGAGATTATTTCTATATATGGAAACCTAGCGATCCAAATCTCTTTGTGATCCTAGAGTTCTAAACAAGCATTAAGAACATGTTCTATCGGTTCACAATTCTCCTAAACCAAATCTCTTTGTATCTAGTCAAATTGCTCACACTAAGTTTATTCAGATTATAACTCACACTCTCGTGCTATTGTCAATTATCTCAGATCTTAACCCTAGGTGATCAGTCCAGAATTCAGTATTAAGCACAACTTAGGCGATGAACAAACATATGGTGAATCCTAATAAATCAGTTATCAAACATGCATAAAACCCTTATGAGAATTCCTAAATCTAACTAGGTTACAACTCAGACATATTATCAGTTAAACAACACATCATTGAATAGAAAACCAAAGATTGAATAGATAAAAGTAAAGGGGTTCGAAATCCTTCTCTCAAGGTTACAAGTAGCAGGAATCAACCCCTAGCCAAAATCTCTCAATCTCCAAAGCAAGAACAAGTAAGAACAAGATGAAAAGATAGCATAATGAGTCTGCTCTCAAAAACCTAATTAAAAACCACTAAACACTTTTTGGGGCTAAATTAGAATTAGGGAAACTTCTGGGTGTAGGGAATCCGAGCCAATTCTACCAGATTCAGAATGCTCGCGAGTTCCCGATAGCCTAGGATCTAGGGTCTAGTTAATTGAATCATGAATCAGATCTGTGTTTACCTGGAGATTTGGCAGCGGAATGTTTTGGCAACACGAGATCTGCAGCGCCCCAATCGTTGCGCCTCTACTGTTCAGTCCACACGCACACAAGCTGGAATCCGCCGGGATGCTAGGACCGGTGCTCGGATCTCCCTGGGACTTTAGTTTCTTGAGGTTCTGTGTTTTCTCTCTGAGAAAAACAGTCTCGGGCGGCGCTCAAAAATTGATTAGGTCGAATGTACAAAACGCGTTTATATATCGACCTAAAGTGAACCGAAACATCAGTCTCGGTTTCGCCTTTGTGTCGACCGACACACTTAGTGGTGTCGATCGACACACCTCCTGTATCGACCGACCCACCTAATGGTGTCGATCGATACATCTCATAGAAACCTATATTCGATGTGCATCCAATACACATCGATCAGATCATATGCCAATGATCAATCCCATATGGACTATGTCCAACTTGCTTAGGTGTGTGACCCTGTAGGTTCACACGATACTGGAAATGAGTTACAACTCATTTGTCATAAGTGGTTTCTAGCAAAACATTATGACTACCCAGTATCACATGAATTGTCCGATCTCGACAATACAACTATCTTTAGAGTGAGTACAATGTGATTTCAGGACATAATCCCAACAATCTCCCACTTGTACTGGAATCACCTATTCCTATAATCCCCTTGTCTCTATATCTCGATATGGCATAAGGCAAGAGACTGTGTCATCCTTATTATAGCCAACATCATGTTCATCGAACTTCTGATTCATACTGATAAAACAAACGACTGACAATCACCTCGTTTGAGCACGGCCATGCATTTTCTCAGTATCAAATCTTCGATGGGCCCTGAGATATTTATCTCCCGTTATACAGGAGGGAAAAATCCCATTTTGTTCCATCCCTGTTTCTACACATACTTCATGATACGTCGAAACAATGCCGTTATAGCCGCCAGTTACGGAACGACGTTTGACAAGGTCAAAGCGCACCAATTCATATGCTAGAAAGCATGATGAACTCAGGTCTAAGGACTATACTCTATAGTCGTAATGAGAACCTCCCATGACACTGATATAGCTATCTTGTGGAGTTCTCATCAAGCGGGTCATGTCCGATTATATGTTCACCAACATATGTCTATGTGACTGACTGTGATAATCATATCATTGACTCCATGAAACTTAGTCCAACAGCCACCTCACATACTAGTCTGCGCGGTTGTTAGTGTCCCATTTTAACAACCTTGACTAGGGACAATCATAATTTATGTCATCTTTTACTTATAGGGTTTCATGATCAAGTCTTCAACTTGATGACCTATAAGATGACCATAAAGTACTTTGGGACCATTATTTAATTATCCAATAATTAAATAATACTGATGTCAGTTTTAACTTACACAAACACTGCCAAAGCATGTATATGTTAAGTTTACAACATAACTAAAATAACTCCCACTAGAATCAAGATCATCTTTTCAGATATCTTACACCTACAGCAACAGAATAAATTCCGTGCTTAGGTTGTGGGAGAGAGTGCGGTGCTATTGCTTGAAACAATTTCAACAAATTACTCCGCCATTCAGATAAAAGCACTATTCTACGGTCTACTGCTTGGAGCCTTTCCAACAGTTAGCACCGCTATTCAGACAAAGAGACATAACCAGGTGGGAACCGGGAATCGTCTTTGTCCGACTAACTACTTTCAACTGGTTCGTCACTTTATCAGTTCACCACGAACCTATCCTTAGTGTTTCTCAACACTTGGGATATTTCTGGTAACTGTTCAGTGACTATTACCGGAGTACATTGGTATTTTCTCGTCATGCTCTATGCTTAAGCTGCATCTAGACGAGCGCAAAATATGGCATTCATGATTGATTCTGTTGCATCAGCATAAGTAATCACACTCATTAATACTAGATCAGACAGTGTTCAAAACACTTCTTCTTGCTAATATTGTTACCAGCTTAGCCAGTGTCCAAGACACTGCATCTCGCTTGGATTATTGCCATAAGACCTTTGGTATGAAACCATTTTTTTTGGAATCAAGCACTTTTGAACTGTCCATAAGGATTTTGACACGATTCAATTAGCCTGCTCAATCTATATCAATAGATTCTTATTCCAAGAATCCACGCGGCTTCTCCCATGTCTATCATTAATTTTGACTTTCGACCCAAATCTTGACAAGACTTTAGCGTCGGAACGTCGTTTGTGAGATTCAAGTATGTTAACAACACACTGTGTGAGGATTGCTATTACGCTCCCACTAGTCTTCTTGTGAACGCATAGTTTCTTTTCTTTCTGATCAAGTCAAAGCCTTTGACCACATTATCAGAATGTTGATTCCAACTCCAAGATGTTCGCTTCAATCCAGAAATGAATCGGTGAAGCTAACATGCATACCTAGCCAATTTTCGGAGTTGGGGCTCACCATCGCTTCTTTGAATTTCGCATGTTCGTCACTTTTCAATGATCAACAGATCACGACAATTGGTTACGAGAAATCACTCTCGAGTTAGTGACGGATCCTTTCGGATCTGCGAATTTCAGGCTTCACAGGTGTAGATCCTACAATACTTTGCAGTTCTCACCGCTGCTTTCCCTCAACAGGTTGAGCAGCCTCCTGTGTTTATCGAATTTCTTCGATGTGTACTTTTACTCCCACTGTTCCTTTTGAAAGTATGATCTTTCTTAAAAGACACAGTTCTGGGCAATAAAAGTACTAAGCCTTGGTTTCCTTAGGACAACCAGCGATGTGGAACTCATCATATGTGGGTTCAAGTTTGTTTGTTGACTACTGTCTTACACAAACCTTGCAATCCCAATTAATCAGAAAAACAAATTTGGAAATCACCCAGTCCACATCCAATGTGGTGTTTTTCACTGATTCTGATAGAAACACTTTTCTGCGCAAAGACAGACATTTTGGAACGTATTCTTAAATCGTTCATGGAAGATTATTGTGACTCATCATTAATCGGAGCATATCCAATAAGATCCGATTCATTCTGTTAGATGATCACCCAATTGTTGACTCTAAGTATTTTTCCTCCACGATCCAATCGAGGATCTCAATACTTCTGTCAAATCGGTTCTACACTTCATCTTGGAACTCCTCAAGGGATTCCTGCTCGTGTCTCATCAAAATGAACACAGCAATACTTATTGATGCCATCAATAAGGTAATGAAGTATAGAAGATTTCCTCTGGCACTAATGCTCGTTTGGGCCGCATACATCAGTATGTTTAAGGCCCAATAAGCTTCTGGCCCATTTCCTTTAGCTCTGCTAAAAGGGCCTTAGTCATTTTGGTCTAGTGAACGGAATTCATATCTCAAATGATTAACAATCAAATGAGTCCAAAACTATGGATTTACCGAATCTGCTTCACTTTTGTGGTTAAACGACTCTACCAAAGAAAGGTTGAGTTCGAGTCATCAGACTTAAACCGTTTGGTATTTATGTTATATTTTAACTCATGTTGGTTTAAGATATAAAACCCATTCTAAACGGGGTGCTAACATTAAATATTTCATTAAGATCAAAAGAACAAAACTTGTCTTTTATCAAATGAAAAACATCCAAATTCTCAAAAAGAAAATGAAAGACATTTTGCATATAGCAAGTACATGGTGGCAATTACTTAATTTCAAAAACCAAGTAGGAAAGGCTCCTACAAGTGGAGAATCTCTACGGCTCATGCAGCAACCATTGCTTCAACCAGACACGCAGTTCCACTTGTCCTTTCTTCAACGTTCTACTGTCGCTTAGGTCCTGCATATTTCAAAATATCAGTACCACAACTAGTATCCAATACTAACGTAGAACTTGAATTGATAACACAATACTTGAGAAAGAAGTACCATACATCTTCTCGATCTCTTGTGAATCTTCCAAGAATTTTATGCAATCTCTCTTCCAATGCCCTGACTTATCGCAATAGAAGCACTTCTTAACACCAGATGGGCTTGACTTGGGCTTAACAGATGACACAGGCTTATCCTGATTCCAAATCTGGACGGCCTTGCCTCTACCCTTGCCAAAACAAGATTTCTCGAATCTTTTACCCTTTATGATGTCTTGCTCTGCTGCTTTGATCATATCATGCAGCTCAGTCAACGTCTTCGTCAAGCCTTTCTTGATATAGTTCTTAATGAACTTATCATAGCTAGACGGCAGTGACTGCAGAATGATGTTAGTAGCCAACTCTAAGCTGACAGGACAATCCAGTTTCCCCAGGTTATCAACGTAACCCATCAGTTTAATGACATGAGGACTTACTGGAGCATCTTCTGGTAGTTTGCACCCAGTGAGAGACTTCACCATCTGGAATCTCTCAACTCGTGCCAAATCCTGAAACTTCAGTTTCAGGCTGGTGATCATCTCTATTGGCGACTCCATGTTCTCGTATTGACTCTTCAAGTCCGAGCTCATGGTAGCCAACATCAGACCACGCACATCTACCACATCCATATAATGCTTATTCCAAGCATTATATGCTGCATGCGAGCGATTGGTCCCAAGCCTTTCTGGAAGAGCTTTCTCAAGGACATAGTCCTTGCTCTCCTGCTTGAGAATGAATCTCAGATTCCGATACCAATCCAGGAAGTTGGATCCATTTAACTTGTCCTTCTCAAGGACGGATCGCAACGAGAAAGTAGTCATAGACATAAGCTGAAATCCAAGAAAAACAGAGATTTAGTTATGTATATGATGAGAATTCTTATTTAATAAGAAAACTCTCATTATATTCAAATAATGTTTCCTCTATGAATATAATGATCCAAGATCCTCAGATTACTAAAATTTGAGTGGGCGACTCGCCGTACTCAGACTTTGGTTATCTAGGTAAGCAAATCATTGCTAATTGTACTCAGTACAACTCTTGGTCGTGGATGAGACAAACTATGTCTAATCCACTCTGATGTCTCTGGGCTCAGAACTTCTGATAGCCCAGTCAAGTACAACCAATCTCTTCTGTCTTGTGATCATTGACAGTTGCACTGCAAGTCTGTCAAAGACCACCTGCCTCACTCACGTTGCAGTGGATACCAAGGACTCCAAGAATATCCAACAAACGACACAAGTTTTGACAGTAGACAAGATTTGGGCAAGACATCAAGACTACTTGATATTTAGTTGAGGAAACTAAACTCTGAAAGGTTAGCATCTCAATCTCTTAGGTCATGTAATTGTTGATGCTTATGCACTGCAAATCCATCAACATTATTACCTGCCTTACTCACGTAATTGTGGACACCAAGCTCTTGGCTAGACATCACACAACGAAATGAGTCTTGACAGTTGACCACATTGAAGCTAATCTTTGATCAATGTTTAAGTCATAGTTTGGTTTTTTTTCAAATTCAAGGTTCAATAACCAGAATTTTGAATACTGTGTAGATCGACGCAGACTATGTCTGTCGATCGACACTACCAAACAAAACCGGACTTCAATAACCAGTTAATTCAATTAACCCGGTTCATCGAACCAGTCATGTCGATCGACACAACCCATGTGTGACGGTCGACATAGACCTAAACCGAAGATCATTTTGATAACCGGTCCAATCCAATTGAACCGACTTATCTGATCAAACTGATCTTAACCAATCGGTTTATACTAATTGGTATAATTATTTCAATTCAATTGAACCAATTCATCCAATTTAAACCGTTCAAACCAGTTTCAACTGATTACAATAACCAGTCCAATTCAATTGAACCGTATTATCCAATCAAACTGATTTAACCCACCGGTTTATGCTAATTGAGATAATCAGTTTAATCCAATTAAACCAATTCATCCAATTTAAACCGATCTATTCGGACTTAACCAAGCATGATAACCGGTCCAATCCAATTGAACCGATTAACCATTGCTTGGTCTGTGTCGACCGACACTCAATCTGTGTCGATCGACGCAGTAGGCCCCTTTTAGGTTTTCTCCGAGAAAACCCTAGCCGCCGAATTTTGTCATGTGTCGACCGACACTCAAACTGTGTCGATCGACACTCGACCGAGTCTGCTCTATGTCGACCGACACACCCAGTGTGTCGATCGACACAGAAGGCTTTCGGTTTTTCTTCGCGAAAAACCCTAGCCGCCGAATCTGTCGATTTCGCCACCTTGTGTCGACCGACACACCTAGTGTGTCGATCGACACTGTGCGAAAACACAGATTCGATTCCGAGCAAAATTGATCTAACCTGTTCTAGCCAAACAACCTAGTTTGCGAATCTAAATTATCAAATTCAATGAACAGGTTCGATTCAATGATAAAACCCTAAGTCTCTGATACCACTGTAGGGAATCCGAGCCAATTCTACCAGATTCAGAATGCTCGCGAGTTCCCGATAGCCTAGGATCTAGGGTCTGGTTAATTGAATCATGAATCAGATCTGTGTTTACCTGGAGATTTGGCAGCGGAATGTTATGGCAACACGAGATATGCAGCGCCCCAATCGTTGCGCCTCTACTGTTCAATCCAAACGCACACAAGCTGGAATCCGCCGGGATGCTAGGACCGGTGCTCGGATCTCCCTGGGACTTTAGTTTCTTGAGGTTCTGTGTTTTCTCTCTGAGAAAAACAGTCTCGGGCGGCGCTCAAAAATTGATTAGGTCGAATGTACAAAACGCGTTTATATATCGACCTAAAGTGAACCGAAACATCAGTCTCGGTTTCGCCTTTGTGTCGACCGACACACTTAGTGGTGTCGATCGAAACACCTCCTGTATCGACCGACCCACCTAATGGTGTCGATCGATACATCTCATAGAAACTTATATTCGATGTGCATCCAATACACATCGATCAGATCATATGCCAATGATCAATCCCATATGGACTATGTCCAACTTGCTTAGGTGTGTGACCCTGTAGGTTCACACGATACTGGAAATGAGTTACAACTCATTTGTCATAAGTGGTTTCTAGCAAAACATTATGACTACCCAGTATCACATGAATTGTCCGATCTCGACAATACAACTATCTTTAGAGTGAGTACAATGTGATTTCAGGACATAATCCCAACAATGGGCAATTCTGAAATTCTTCAAAACATGTCTTCAACTCTCAGTCGCTCTCAGTGTCGACCGACATCAAGGTTAGTGTCGGTCGACATCCAGTCGTGGCCAAGACACCAACTTCAGCTCGTTGCACAAATCACCAGAAGCGTCCTATAATTCCATCTTTTGCTCCAAACGCAAGCCTACCTATAGAAGACTCAATAGACTCGAAAAACCAGGTTAAAAACTCAATATATACAAATATATCATGGTTGAAAACCTATAAAAACCATAATATATCAACTCCCCCACACTTAGCTCTTGCTTGCCTTCAAGCAAGTAAAGAACCAAAGTACAAGAAAAGAGGTTTGAAAACTCAGAAACTCATTTCGTCCTAGGAACTTTCGCATTCATATTCACTTAGTAAACCACTGAAAACTTTCCTGCAGAGCTCAAGACCACAATGTACTTCCCCCACACTTAGCAACTGTCCCAAGTAAACTCCACAATCAAATTAGGACATTCAGGTTCACCACACTAGCCTATGTATACAATTAAGTGCGGTCTCACAAAGGGAGTATCGAATCAAAGGACACATGGACTAAACCCATTCAGTGTCTGACCACCAAACTGTCGGTTTCTGGTTTCTTTCTTTTCCCTTTCTCCCTTAGCACTGATTTTTCCCCACTGGGTATCATTTTTTTTATCAGTGCTCTTCCCTTTTTTTATTGGGGTTTAACTTTGGATCTTTCCATGGATACACATGAGGTAATAGGGGTCTCTACCACTCCTGTGACCACTTCGAAGCTACTAGCTTATCCTCGGTTCTTATCTCTCTCTTTTTTTATTACTTTCAAGGGAGGGGAAATTCAGAAACCATACTTTAGACATGATCACAGGCTATGCCAAACACATTAGAGGAATCCGACCCAAAGATTACCAAGCCCCTAAGTGAGAATTTAAAGTCAAGATTAGAAGTGAGACTAGTGGTGGATCCTCTGAATACCTGGTTAGATATGGGTGTCCTTGGTAATTTGATTTGTGTGGTGTTTTCTAATAGTCATAAAGCTCCTGCAAGTCTGTCCAATGGTCACTTAGTTCCTGTTCCAGCGAAAAATCTCCTCGAAAAATCATAGTTTCATACTGATTTTGACTAAATAAAACAATTTTGAAAACAAGTGAAAACAAAGGACTGACTCTAAGAAAACAAAACACAATGTCAGTAGCCACCTCCCCCACACTTAGACTGCACTGTCCCTAGTGCAATTGTAGTATGAGATCGGTATAAATTAAACTGGAACAAAAGAATTTTTGAGCTGAAAATCCGACCCTGATCACGCAGTCGATGTCGACCGACATCAATGGTGATGTCGACCGACACTGATGTCTGCAAACCTGTTTCTTACGGCTCTGACATACAAAAACCAGAAGAATCAAAAGATTCAAGGACAAAGACTCAAAAAGAAACGAAAACTAACCTACAGTGGGTTGCCTCCCACTCAACGCTCGTTTAACGTCAATAGCTTGACTTGGATGGGAGATTAGACTCCCGGTGGTTTCGACAGAGGCTGTGAGTGCCTCTGCGAAAGTCTCCTCATCCATGGTGGAGAGTAAGCAGTGTCAGCATGAGCTCGTCCAAGGAACGAGGGATTAGGATCGGAGTTAAACTTGGGTGCATCAGAATGTTTCCCTGTAGTCATAGAAGTGAAGTTAGTAGGTTTGGGTTTAGGAGATGCGTAACTTTGCTTGGGTGGAGCTCTGATGTGTGGAGCTTTCTTCTTATGAGCAGATGCAAGCTCTGAAGATGCTAGAGTGGAATCTTGAGAAACCACCATCTTCCTTTCTCCAGTATTAGACACTGAAGTCTCACTGATCTGAACTTCTTTCTCCGACTCAATGCTAAAGGTTTGACCATCAATCTTGGGCCTGCGCAGCATATCCATCTCAAAGTGTAGAGACTCATCTCCCAGGTGGAGATCGATCATACCATTCCTCACATCGATCTTTGCTCCAGCTGTGGCTAAGAAAGGTTTTCCCAATATCAGAGGATCATCCGGCTCATTATCGTACCTTAGCACCACAAAGTCTGTTAGAACTAAATAGTTTCCAACTCTGACCGGGACATCCTCAAGAACTCCTTCCGGAACCCTTCTTGACTGATCAACTAGGACTAGAGAGATCTTAGTGTGTGAAAAATCTGTCATCCCCAGTCTCTCTGCCACAGAGTATGGTATGAGATTTCTAGCAGCTCCTAAATCACACAAGGAATGCTTGAAGCCATTCTCAAAGATAGAACAACTCAACACAAACACACCAGGATCCGATAGCTTCTTGGGGACCTGATTAAGTAACACGTCACTGAATTGTTTAGGAAGCACTACTACGCATTCCTTCAATACCTCATCCATAGGCAACATCTTCTCAAAGTATCTATGTATACATGGATGATAGGGTGAAGTATCAGCTTGTGGATCTTCTTTCAACTTCTTATCCATCACTTCCAGTTGTTTAGCTTCATCAAGCTCTTGTTGAGACTTCATAGATACCTTAGAGAAAGGTACATGAGGCTCATGGTTTGTTTCTTCAGCAATAGCACAAGATGTTGGCAAATCTGGCTCCTCACGCTCTTGATGTCGACCGAAGTTGAACTGATGTCGGTCGACATTGACTGATTCACCCTTGATGTCGACTCCAAAATCGGTTAAGGTCGATTTCCATTCTTCATGAGGACTCGAAATCCCTGTTGAAAGTAGATGTCGACCGACATCAAAGTCGATGTCGACCGACACTGGGATTTCAGTCTCAGATTCTTTACTATCCTCGACGAGTTCAGCAGTCTTAATCTCAAAATTCTCTCCTTGATTCGACCCATCATCAATCTGAACTGACCAAGCATTGATGTGGGTGTCTATGACATTCTTTCCCTTGACTGAACTTGAAATCTGGTGCACTTGTGTGTCCAGCTGCTTCATGTGAGTACTCAAAGACTCAAACTTCCCATTCAGATCTTCATACACAACATCAAGCTTCTTGTTGAAGTCCACAGTGGTCTTTGTCTGACCTTTCAGCAACTATTCCATCATAGCTTCCAGCTTACTCTCACGAGCATTGGTAGCAGGAGGTGTCTGATATGAAGATGATCCATATGTCCTTTGATAGGATTTGTTCTGCTGAAAAGGCTTCTGGTAATCAGCATTCTGACCATACCCAAAAGAGTTTTGATTGCTTGTGAAAGCACTCTTCTGTCCACCATTAAAGAACTTGTTGCCTTGATGATTCCCAAACCTGTTTCCTTGGAATCCAGAAGCACTGATGTAGTTCACATCTTCTTCAGTGAAACCTTCTTCAACCTCAAACACTTCAACGTCCTAAGCAAAGTGAACAGATTTCTTACCAGTCAACAAGCTGTGAACACTATCCATCTACTTCTTAATCTCAGAAATCTGCATGTGATCCATCTTTCCACCAGATTCTTTCCTCCTCTGATCTGCAGTCTTAGTACTGTTGCTACTCACCAAGTTCTCAATCAACACTCTAGCCTGCTCGGGAGTCTTTGTGTTGAAGTTACCATTGCTGGCAGCATCCAACGCAGACTGGTACCAGAGATCCACACCTCTGAAGAAAATGCCCAGCAGCTGAACTTCAGAGAATCCATGATGAGGCAATCTCGTTGGTACATCTTAAACCTTACCACGCTGACTTAAGTGGCTCTGTAGCTCCCTGAGTGAATGTCAGAAGATCCTGTCTGAGCTGATCTGAGCGAGCATCATCATAGAAGTGTCGCAGAAACTCTCTCTTCACACCATCCCAAGTAGTCAACTTCCCAGGTGGAAGTTGCTTCAGCCAAGCAGCAGCCTCTCCAGCGAGAGAATATGGGAAAAGCTTCAGATAAAGGAAGTCATAATCCACCCCGTTGTACTTCATTCCAGTGATGAAGGCTTCAAAATCCTCAATGTGGTCCATGGGTTGATCATGTGGGAGACCATGGAAGGGGTGCTGCCTCAGCATAGCGTAATAGACAATCTTGATTTCAAAGTCATTCCTCTCAAAAGGTGGAGGAACAATTGCTGACCGGTTAGCATAAAACTCATCGGGGCGGTTGTAGTCAGCAAGAGTCCTCTCAGCATCGACCATCTGCCTGTGACCTTGAGGCTGTTCAGGTTCAGGGAACACTCGTCCCTCAGCATAAATCCTTTGGCCCTGATCATTGTAGGTGTTGTTCTGTTGGTCTCTCAAAACTCCTTCAGCATCTGGTCTCAAAATCAAACGATTGTTCATCATTCTTGTTCTTTGACCCTTTCTGTTCGTTCTCTCAAGTTTAGCAAGCTCCTCAAGTATGAGGATCAAAAGTTCTTCGCTCAAGTTGCTTCGGGTATTTCGACTAGGCATACACTGACTTCAAAACACTGTTTCGAGGTCGATGTCGAGCGACACTAAAGAGGGTGTCGGTCGACACTGGATGCGTCTGTGATTACTTGCAACAACAAAACAAGCCGAACCGAGAAAAATCAGTAACAAAAGAAATAAAACGACTTAGACTAAAATCTAAAACAAAATCTATCGGCGAACTCAGTTGAGTCCCCGGCAATGGCGCCAAAAACTTGATAGTTCAAGAAATATCCCTATTTTACTGCAAGTGCACAGATATGCGAATGTAGTACTTAGGGTATCGAATTCACAAGGACTCACGGTCACACGATAGATTATATGTTGTCAAGTTAAGCTAAATCAATTCAAGAAAACAGTAAACAAAAAGCAAGTAAACAGGAATGTGTTTTCAATAAGAGAAAGGCGTCAGACTTAGGAAGTTCTCGGGAATTATGCAATGCTAGAAACTTAACTAACCGGATTCAGATTTAACACAGGTTCAAGAACTAGAAATACAATGCTAAACAATCCAACTCTCGCTGAGATTATTTCTATATCTAGAAACCTAGCGATCCAAATCTCTTTGTGATCCTAGAGTTCTAAACAAGCATTAAGAACATGTTCTATCGGTTCACAATTCTCCTAAACCAAATCTCTTTGTATCTAGTCAAATTGCTCACACTAATTTTATTAAGATTATAACTCACACTCTCGTGCTATTGTCCATTATCTCAGATCTAAACCCTAGGTGATCAGTTCAGAATTCAGTATTAAGCACAACTTAGGCGATGAACAAACATATGGTGAATCCTAATAAATCAGTTATCAAACATGCATAAAACCGTTATGAGAATTCCTAAATCTAACTAGGTTACTACTCAGAAATATTATCAGTTAAACAACACATCATTGAATAGAAAACCAAAGATTGAATAGATAAAAGTAAAGGGGTTCGAAATCCTTCTCTCAAGGTTACAAGTAGCAAGAATCAACCCCTAGCCAAAATCTCTCAATCTCCAAAGCAAGAACAAGTAAGAACAAGATGAAAAGATAGCATAATGAGTCTGCTCTCAAAAACCTAATTAAAAACCACTAAACACTTTTTGGGGCTAAATTAGAATTAGGGAAACTTCTGGGTAATTCTGCAATTCTTCAAAACATGTCTTCAACTCTCAGTCGCTCTCAATGTCGACCGACATCAAGGTTAGTGTCGGTCGACATCCAGTCGTGGCTGAGACACCAACTTCAGCTCGTTGCACAAATCACCAGAAACGTCCTATAATTCCATCTTTTGCTCCAAACGCAAGCCTACCTATAGAAGACTCAATAGACTCGAAAAACCAGGTTAAAGACTCAATATATACAACTATATCATGGTTGAAAACCTATAAAAACCATGATATATCATACTTCGGCCGCAAATTAACCTGAATCCACGCTGGCATCGTCTTTACGATGTTTAGTTGGCCGAAACATTCGAACAAATCAACCGTTCGTGGAATGCCAATAGATGTGCCGAGCTCTTGAAGGCTAGTTATATTTATTATGCTGGCGAGGTTAAGCTGATTGAAAGCAACTTCAAACCTTGCAAAAAAATCATTTAACACTTTGGTAGCGGAAATCGAAGGTTGGCAGAATGAAAGAACGATTCTTAAAGACATGTGAAGTTTGGAGGAGCACCCAAAGGTTGCTGCGAGGAAGAGGGTAAGAGGATTTCTACGCCTTTACACACAAGAAGAGATTTCAGTGAAGCCAAAGAATCTTTGTTAGAGAAGGTCGGTAAAACGCCGAAGTCGTTATCATCAACTTGTTGAGGAACTGTCTTCTTCTCTTTTCCCTTCTGTGTGTTCTTGATGTTACCTCGGCCGCGAGATGCCGAACTTAAGGCGAAGGAACATGTTATTGTTGGAGGTGGGTTTAGCACCCCTCTTTTAGCTCGGCCCAACAGCTGAACAGCCCATCGAAGATCAAGCCCATTAGAAGAGAAGTCAGCCCAACTCGGTGTAGCTTGGCGACGATGCCTCGGCCGAACTGCATCAAATAAGAGAAATATGTTAATGGAAAATTAATATATTTACAAAATGGAAGAAGATACATATGAATCTCCGAAATGGAAAGAAAATCTATGTTGTTCTGATTTTAATCATATCAGAGAGAATCTATGGAATAAACTCTAATTCTCTTGATATAAATATTCTTCTCTTACGCGGTAAAAACTAAGCTGAATCATTGAAACGAACACCCTAGGCAAAGAGATCAATCAATTTCGAGCCTAAAGGTCAATAAAGACTAGATTCTTCAGTCCTTTCGTTATTGTCTTTTAGTCCTTAGATTCGAATTATTAAAGTCCCTCAATTTAAGTTCAGTTTATTGAATTGATCATTGTGGTTCTATGAATCAACAATAGCATTTTTTCTTTGATCACTTTTATTGTAGTGTTGTCGCGGCTCGCGGTAATCTTCGCTTTTGGCGGCCGACTTAGAGGTACCATACTTCTTGGCTAAAGCCGCTTTCTATTCATCCAAGTCTATGAACTTATTTGCTCGGTAAAGGGCGTCTTCGAGCGTGTACGGTTTGTTGAGATGGATGTCCTGGTGAAAGAGGGTCAAAAACCAAATGGCGTTTTGCAGAGCGTTGACGTAGAGGTGCTCCGAGATTGATATCTGTGAGACAACGCTCTTGAATCTTTCTACGAAAGTTCGTAAAGCATCTTTTGGTCCCTGAGACATAGATAACAAGGAAGAAAAGGATGCGTCTTTCTCGAGATGGCGGACATGACATTAGTGATATGTTGATAAGGATGATACAGCCCCAAGTTTGAGACTAGATGGATAGGTTGATGGAGAACATAACACTGGTTTAAGAACTCTCTTGCTCTTCTCGAGAAGGACGAGTGGTGAGGATGGAAGTGTTTGTGAACAACTCACTTGTTCAATGGGTTTGATTGAATCTCTCAATCCCTGGCAGAAGTAGTTTCTTTGAATCACACAAACAAACTAGTCTTAAAATTCAATAGAACCAAATGAATCACTCAAATAAATTCTAAAGAACAAAGAACAATTAAAAGACATTCTCTTTGAAGGGAAAACGATTTTTTCTGTTTTTGCTTGATTTAAAGGTGAATAATACAATGAGATTAATGAGCTTTATATCGGCTCAGATACTGCAAGTCTAATTCTATAATGCTAAAGAAAGAAACATAAATTACAAAATGAGGAAACTAGCCGTTAGGTTATGAATGCTTAGTCCAAGGAGAATTTCGTGAGATCTTGTATCTGGACAGCTTCCGGATGATTCCATGGCTTGATAATCTTCTATTAACTCTCTAAATATGGACCAAATCATAATAGAGCTGTTGGTAATTTATTGCTTCAAGCGTGAATGCTTCTAGCGCCAGATATGAAAAGTATTGAAGTGTGAATAGCCAAGGTTGAATCCGCCTGATCCCATGGCTGGTAATGAAGCTTGAGATGTTATTATGAGACTCTAGCTGTAGTAGATATCCTCCTGGTCTCCAAATGTAAGATTAAAGTCTCTCAAATTCAGAAGATTCCAAATAAGGCAAGCTGAGAATCCATTGGTTTGAAAGTTGAATAACTTTTAAACCATAAATTATTTTAAACCGAATCAAATTCTCCGTGCGCTTGTGATGAGTTAAGTTTCAAAAAAATTGGTTTGCAAATTTTTTTTATTCCTGGTTTGATACGAATTCTTTAATATATGGTTGTTGGTCTCCTTCGGGTTCTTTAGAAGTTTGCTAAGTTGTAACTTGAATATCTTTTTCATCTAGAAATATTTTAACCCAATTCTACTTCTTCGTGGCTCCCTGATGAGTTAGGTTTCTGTAACAGGTTTCCATGTTGCTTATATCCTCCTGGTTGGGAAGATATGCTCCTAGACATTAATATATATCTTGTTATGCACGGGTTGGTTTTCTCCATATGTCTTGGTTGGTTGATTTATGTCCTCTCCATGCTCTTGGTGCAAGTTATACATCCCCGGTGATGCGTGGGCCATCTATAGGTTCTCTTTTGAGTAGGTAATTCAATATGACTCATCTATTTTAGCCTTCTGGACACTGATAAACGGTGGCACCATTCTCTCCTTTGGTGGTCTTGTTCTTATTCACCATTGGTGATGATGTTTTCTGGTTCTGAACTTGATCTTGCAATAAGTTATCTCCTGATGCTTCTGGATGATTCCATGGCTTGATAATATTCTATTAACTCTCTGAATATGGACCAAATCATAATAGAGTCGTTGGTAATTTATTGCTTCAAGTGTGAATGATTCTAGCGCCGAATATGGAAAGTGTTGAAGTGTGAATGGCCAAGGTTGAATCCACCTAATCCCATGGCTGGTAATGAAGCTTGAGATGTTATTATGAGAATATAGTTGTAGTAGATATCCTCCTGGTCGCCAAATGTAAAATTCAAGTCTCTCAATCACGAAGGTTCCAAATAAGGGAAGCTGGGAATCCATTAGTTTAAAAGTTGAATAACCTTTATACCATAAATTATTTTGGACCGAATCCAATTCTATATGCGCCTGTGATGGGTTAAGTTTAAAAATTTAGTTGGTTTGCAACTTGTTTCTTCCTGGTTTGATCTGAATTCTTCAGTATATGGTTGTTGATCTCCTTCGGGTTCTTTGGAAGTTTGCCAAGTTGTAACTTGAATATTGTTTTCATCTAGAACGACTTTGACTCAATTCCACTTCTGCATGGCTCCCTGATAAGTTAGGTTTCTGGAACAGGTTTCCATGTGGATGAAATCCTCCTGGTTGTGAAGATATGTTTCTAGACATGAACATATCTCTTTGGTGTGCTCAGGTTGGCTTTCTCTATATGTCTTGGTTGGTTGCTTGATGTCTCCTCCATTCTCCTGGGATGATGATGACTTGATGTCCTCATCATATTTGATGCAAACGGGGTCCTATGAGTTCCCACAAGTATCTGATCGAGGGATGCCGACCGTGTTATGTGGTGGACCTCAGCTTTCATCTCTTTGATATTGTCTTTTAATTCCATCAGCTGACGATGGTAATCGTTGTCTTAGTATAATCCTCGGGTAGATGCCGCCCGGACAGTTTTCTGGAGTTCAATAGGATAGTTGCCTGGTGACTCCATCTTTTGTCATCTTAGGGATGGTCTGATGTGACCTGGTTGGTTCCCTTTATCATTGTTTCGATCGAAGTTTTTCTTGCTCGACGCATAATTCGCTGACTTGCGCGGTGTTCTCTGTTAGCAATTCATGTTGAGCATCGATCATTGCTAGAAGCGTTGCATAGATGGAGTCGGCTTCTGATCTGTTTCTCAGTATTGTTGGTCGGCGGATTAACTACGCCTTCCTTGTGACGTTGATCGGTTTTAGGATCTATGGTTTGATCGTTGTCTTCCAGATTGCCGGCTTCCTGATCGTTGTCGTCGTGATCGCTAGGTTCATGATAACTGAGTTCAACGTCAACCATATCTTTCCTTTTCATATACATGTTGTCAGTCATTTTTGAGCACTTTTTTGAAGACTTTGAAGAAATCCTCACAGTTGATGTCAATTGTAAGATCACGATTCAGCCTATCTAAAGACAGAAAGAACCATTGGGTTTTAATTAGTGATTCTAGAAAGCCTGTGTTAAATAGCTATGTGGATGACGAGGTAACTAGGGTTTAGCTAGGATTTTGAAAGGAAAAAGAGCGGCGGAATAACTGATTAGGTCGTCGCAGTGTCGTTCAAGAATTGATTTCTCAAAATCTCTCAAAATACTCGAATTCAGTAAGAAAAGTGTTTACTATTGATTGTGTCATCTAGACGACGAACCTGAAAGCTCTTAAATAGGTTACAAGGTCGAAATACAAAAAGATAAACTTCCTAAAATGTTTAATAGAATATTTATTTTTGATCAACAAGAATATATGAGCGAATCTTCTTGCTCGACGTGTCTTCTACGCGCGTCCTTATTCTTTGTCTCATCACTCAACATTCCGACTTGATCTAAGCACTTTCTAATATGAGCCGACCTAAATTCATGAATATACCTTTATGGAGGGATGCTAAACCCATATCCAACACTTGTGTTAAATATTCTTACGTTTAACTTTTGTCGGATGCAATAACATAATTTGTCACAATACCATGATAACCAATTGTTCTCACATTTCTTTTACAGGGGCAAGGAACATACACCCAATATAGTTACTGCAGAACCACCCAAACAAAAGTAAGTCAATCTGGTTCAACATTTTAAACCTGAAACTCCACATTCAGACTCACGGATATGAAACATTGTCTTGATTGTTACAAGCGAATACTTAGCTGAATCTGTTATCGTTGAGCATGAACTAATGTAGAGTGTTAGGGTCATGATAATGGTGATAGTGTTGATGATGTAGGACAATAGAGCCATCAGGGTCTGGATCATCATTTAGGTCTGGGACTGATGACAACCACCATCCTAAACTCATCTCTCTTCAACGCAGTATTTTTGGTCCAATTTTTTTTTTTTGTACTCTATTGTAGCATCCGTCTTTTCGTATCCTGAAATGACCTCTCGACTTCCACATATTCGTGAGCCACAATCATAACTGAACAAACCAACTTAAAATCCAAACGGTCTACTTTATTAAAACCAAATCAAGGTCTTACAAAACCAAAACCAAACGAAACACTTAACATAATCCAAAAGAAATGCTTAAGTCTTATAAAAACAAAATGAGATTAAAGAAAAGATCCCACTTTCCGAAACATAGAACCACACCAGATCATCGACTCCTGCAACTCTCCGGGATTACCTGCAAAAAAGAAAGAGGGCTGAGTAATTTGAATTACCTAGTGAGTGCAGGTCCTAGGGAACCATGATCTCAACTTAAGCTAGCACAATAACAAGAAACAAGTTATATGCTAATAACATCTTGCAATCATCCGCCTGAAGGCATTCAATCAACCTACACAAATACTCGTCCATTCGTGCTTCATGTGCCCACAGCTCACACACCCATGAACCTACATGGGCCGCTACACCCCCCACACGATGCAACTCATGGCACCACTCGAAATGCTCGTCACACCCCCTCGACAAAAAGAACACGCCCTGAATTCCCCCCTCAGTAGTATCCTGCAAACAATCTTCCTTACAGGAACCTACCATATATACTCCACATATATCCACCAATCACAATCAACGTTTTCGGTTTCAGATGATAACCTACAATTCTACGTTATTTCTGATGGAATTTCTGGGCGGTTTCTAATCCAGTTAGGCAACCCTAAGTCTCAATTCCATAGCCTAGGATCTAGGATTCATGCTTAGAGTTGAATCTACATCAGATCTCGTGTTTACCTGGAGATTTGCAGCAGAATAATGATCAGATAAGTGAGATATACTACGCCTCAATTGCTGCGCCTTTACCGTAGTCCACACGCACACAAGATGGAATCCGCCGAGATGCTAGTGCCGGGAATCGGATCTCCTGGGAATCCCTGTGTTTAGAGAGGTGGCTACGGTTGTTCTGTCAAGAACTCTCTCGCTCAAAGTCGTGCCTCATATTGAATATATAGGCCTCTGAGTCGACCTAATTACCCAGTAATTAAACCGGGTCAATTTAAGTCATTAAATCAAAATATCAATTTCGGTTTTGCCTTGTGACGATCGACACACCAATGGTGTCGATCGACACACCTCTTAAACTCGAATTCAATGTGTATCCAATACACATTGACCAGACCATTTGCCAATGATCAATCCCATAAAAAGTGTATCCAGCTTGCTTAGGTGTGTGACCCTATAGGTCCACATAATACTAGTTATGAGTTACAACTCATAAGTCATAAGAGGCTTCTAGCAAAACATTATGACCGCCTTGTATCACATGAATTGTCCGATCTCGACAATACAACTATCTATCAGAGTTAGTACAATATGATTTCAGGACATAATCCCAACAATCTCCCACTTGTACTGGAATCATCTATTCCCCTAATCCCTTTGTCACTATATCTCGATATGGCATAAGGCAAGAAACCGTGTCATCCTTATTATAGCTAACATCATGTTCATCGAACTCCTGATCTATACTGATAAAACAAACGACTGACAATCACCTCGTTTGAGCACGACCATGCATTTTCTCAGTATAAAATCTTCGATGGGCCCTGAGATATTTATCTCCTGTTATATAGGAGGGACAAATCCCATTTTGTTCCATCCCTGTTCCTTCACACACTTCATGATACACCCAAGCAATGCCTTTATAGCCGCCAGTTACGGATCGACGTTTGACAAGGTCAAAGTATACCAATTCATATGCTAGGAAGCATGATGAACTCAGGTCTAAGGACTATACTCTATAGTCGTAATGAGAACCTCTCATGACACTGATATAACTATCCTGTAGAGTTCTCATTAGCGGGTCACGTCCGATCATATGTTCACCAACATATATCTATGTGATTGACGTTGATACTCATATCAATGACTCCATGAAACTTAGTCATACGTCACCTCACATACTAGTCTTAACGGTTGTTAGTGTACCACTTTAACAACCTACGACCAGGGACAATCATAATTTTATGTCATCTTTCACTTATAGGGTTTCATGATCAAGTCCTCAACTTGATGACCTATAAAATGAACATAAAATACTTTGGGACTATTATTTAATTATCCAACAATTAAATAATGTTGATGTCAGTTTTTCATAAATATGACCATAACATGTCTATGTGAACATCGTAACTAACATAACTCCCACTAGAATCAAGACCACGTCTTCAGATATCTAATACCTACAGCAACAGTATAAAACTCGTGCTTAGGTTGTGAGAGAGGCTGCAGTGTTCTTGCTTGGAACCATTCCAACAAACCACACCGCCATTCATTAATAAGCACTATTCTACGATCCTCTGCTTGGAGCCCTTCCAACAGATAGCACCGCTACACAGACAAAAAGACCTAACCAGGTGGGAATCGGAAGTCGTCTTTGTCCGTCTAACTACTCTTAACAGATTCGTCACTTCCTCAGTTGAACAAGAACCTATCCTTAGTGTTCCTTTAACACTTGGGGATATTCCTTACAACTGTCCAGTGACTTTTACCGGAACATATTGGTATCATCTCGTCATGCTTTATGCGTAAGCTGCATCTACACGAGTGCAAAATATGGCATTCATGATGGATTCTATTGCAGAAGCATAAGGAATCACACTCATACACACTAGCTCAGCCAGTGTCCAAAACACTTCATCTTGCTAAGATTATTGCCATAAGACCTTTGGTGTAAAGCCATTCTTGGAATCATGCATATTGGAACTGTCCAATACCTTATCAACATAAGGATTCTGACACGATCCAATTAGCCTACCCAATCTATTTCAATAGATCCTTATTCCAAGAACTCACGCGGTTTCTCCCATGTCTATCGTTGAAAATGACTTCCGACCCAAGTCACATGAGACTTAAGCGACGAAACGTCGTTTATGAAAATAAGTATGTTATATACATACAATGTGAGAAATGTAACTACGCTCCCACTAGTCTACTTGTAAACGCATGGTTCCTATTCGTTCCTGATCAAGTCAAAACTTTTGACCGTTTTAACAGAACGTAGATTCCAACTCCAAGATGTTTGCTTCAATCCAGAAATGGATCGGTGAAGCTAACATGCATACCTAGCAAATTTTCGAAGTTGGGGCTCACCATCGCTCCTTGAATTTCGCAAGCTCGTCACTTTTCAATGATCAACAGATCACGACAATTGGTTACGAGAAATCACTCTTGGGTTAGTGACGGATCCATTCGGATCTACGAACTTCAGGCTCCACAGGTGTAGGTCCTACATCACTTTGTAGATCCAACCGCTGCTCTCCCTCAACAGGTTGAGCAGCCGCCTGTGTTTCTCGAATTTCTTCGAGCTGTACTTCTACTCCCACGGTTCTTCTTGGAAAGAAACTTTCTATCTAGAAAAACAGAGTTCCGAACAACAAAACTTTGTTCTCGGATTGGTTGCAAAAGTAATAAGCCTCGGTTTCCCTAGGACAACCGGCGAAGCAGTACTTATCAGATTTGGGTTCAAGCTTGTCTGTTGACAACTGCTTTATATAAACCTTGCAATCCCAACTAATCAGGAAAACATACTTGGAAAACTCCCAGTCCACATCCAATGTGGTGTCTTTCAACTGATTCTGATAGAAACCTATTTGGCGTAAATACAGACATTTTAGAGCGTATTTCTAAAAGGATAATGGAAGATTCGTGTGACTCATCATTAATCGGAGCATATCCAATAAGGTCCGATTCATTCTCTCGGAAACACCATTCAGGTTTTCCAGGAGAAATGAGCTGTGAGACGACTTCACACTCACTCAGATGATCACTAAATTCTTGACTCAAGTATTCTCCTCCGCGATCTAATCGAGGATCATTAATACTTTTTGTCATTTCGGTTCTATGCTTCATTCTAGAACTCCTTTGACCATTTCAAAAGATTCTGACTCGTGTCTCATCAAATGAACACATCCATACTTACTGAAGTCATCAATAAAGATAATGAAGTACAGAAGGTTTCCTCTGGCACTAATGCTCATCGGGCCACATACATCAGTATGTGCAAGGCCCAATAAGCCTCTGGCCCTTTTTCTTTAGCTCTGCTAAAGAAGCCTTAGTCATTTGGCCCAGTAAGCAAAATTCATATCTCATATGATTTATAATCAAATGAGCCCAAAAGCCCATAACTATGGAACTTCTGAATCCGCTTCACTCTTTGTGGTTGAAACGACCATGTCAAGAAAAATCGAGTTCGATTCATCAGACTTAAACCGTTTGGTATTTATGTTATATACAGGCGTACATTGGTTTAAGATATAAAACCCATTTCAAAAAGGGGTGCTACCATAGAATATTTCATCAAGATCAAAAGAGCAAAACTTGTCTTTTATCAAAATGAAAAACATTCAAATTCTTACAAGAAAATGAAAGACATCTCTGCTTATAGCAGGTACATAGTAGCAATTACTTAATTCTAAAACCAAGCTTGAAAGGCTCCTACAAGTAGAGAATTCCTACAGCTAAGGCAGCAACCATTTCTCCATTCCAGACTCGTAGTTCCACTTGTCCTTTCTTCAACGTTCTACTGTTGCTTAGGCCCTGCATATTTCAAAATATCAGTGCCACAACTAGTATCCAATACCTTCGTAGAACTTGAAGTGATAACACAATACCTGAAGAAGAAGTCCCGTACATCTCCTTCATCTCTTGTGAATCTTCCAAGAATTTAATGCAATTTCTCTTCCAATGCCCAAACTCTTCACAGTAGCAGCACTTACCAACATCAGATGGGCCAGAATTGGGCTTATAAGAAGACATAGGTTTATCCTGATTCCAAATCTGGACGGCCTTGCCTCTACCCTTGTCTTTACAAGATTTCTCAAGCCTTTTACCCATTATGATGTTCTGCTCTGCTGTCTTGAGCATGCCATGCAGCTCAGTCAACGTCTTCGTCAAGCCATTCCTGATATAGCTTTTGATAAACTTATCATAACTTGACGGCAGTGACTGCAGGATGATTTCAGTAGCCAACTCTAGGCTAACAGGACAATCCTTTGGTAGCTTGCACCCAATGAGAGACTTAACCATCTGGTATCTCTCAATTCGTGCCTGTTCCTGAAACATCAGTTTCAGGCTGGTGATCATCTCTATGGGCGACTCCACGTTCTCGTATTGACTCTTCAAGTCCGAGTTCATGGTAGCCAACATCAGATCACACACATCTACCACATCAATATAATGCTTATTCCAAGCATCATATACTGCATGCGAGGCGTTGGTCCCAAGCTTCTCGGGGAGAGGTTTCTCAAGACATAGTCCTTACTCTCCTGCTTGAGAACAATTCTCAAATTCCAATACCAATCCAGGAAGTTGGATCCATTTAACTTGTCCTTCTCAAGGACGGATCGCAACGAGAAAGTAGTTTTAGACATAGGCTGAAATCTAAGAAAAGAAAAGTTTTAGTTATGAAGTTCAGGAAATGAGAAATCTTATCTAATAAGAAAACTCGCATTATATTCAAACAATGTTTCCTCTATGAATATAATGATCCAAGACCCATACTTCCCCAAAATATGAGTGGACAACTCGCCATCACCCAAACTTTAGTTATCTAGGTAAGCAAATCATTGCTAATTGTACCCAGTACAACTCTTGGTCGCAGATAAGACAATCCATGTCTCATTCACTCTGATGTCTCTGGACCCAGAACTTCTGATAGCCCAGTCAAGTAAACCAATCTCTTCAGTCTTGTGATCATTGACAGTCGCACTGCAAGTCTATCAAAGATCACCTGCCTTACTCATGTAATTGTGGATACCAAGGACTCCAAGACTATCCAACAACGAAACGAGTCTTGACAGTAGACAAGGTCGGGCAAGACATCAAGGTCACTTGATATTTAGTTGAGGAAACGGAACTCAAAAAGGTTAGTAAATCAATCTCTTAGGTCATGTAATTGTTGATGTCAAGCACTGCAAGTCCATCAACACGATTACCTGCCTTACTCATGTAATTGTGGACACCAAGCTCTTGGCAAGACTATCACAACAACAAAATGAGTCTTGACAGTTGACCATATTGAAAACTAAGCTTTGATCTAATACACATCCAATGTGTATCCAAATAGATTTAGAACATTTTTAACTTCTAATTTTAATTGAGTTTTAATTGTTCTAATAGAAAAGGTTTAAGTCGAGTTTGGTTTTGCAAATTTAAGGCTCAATAACTAGAATTGTGAGCACTGTGTCGATCGACACAGACCAAGTCTGTCGATCGACACCACCAAACAAACCGGACTTCAATAATCGGTTAATCAAATTAACCCGGTTCATTGAACCGATCATGTCGATCGACACAACCAACGTGTGTCGGTCGACATAGACCTAAACCAGAGACAATTTCAATAACCGGTCAATAACCGGTCAATCCAATTGAACCGATTTAACCAGTTTTAACCAATCGCGATAACCGGTCCAATCCAATCAAACTGATCTCAACCCGTCAAACCGGTTTAAGTCAATTGCGACAACCGGCTTTGATAACCGGTCAGCATTGATTGATGGTACATTAGCATCGATCGTCACCAACCAAATCAAAACAATCGCAATCAACCGGTCTAACCAGCTCAACCAATCGCAATGACCAATTCAATCCAATTGAACCAGTCGTGTCGCTTTGTGTCGATCGATACAACACTTTGTGTCGATCGTCACAATGCGATTTTCGGTCTGTGTCGATCGATGCAACACTTTACAACGATCGACACAATGCGATTTTCTGGTTGTGTCGATCGTTGCATGCCGAAAGCAACGATCGACGCTGAGCGATAACTCAGAGTGCGATTCAACTAGAATCCTTAGGCTCTGATACCACTGATGGAATTTCTGGGCGGTTTCTAATCCAATTAGGCAACCCTAAGTCTCAATTCCATAGCCTAGGATCTAGGATTCATGCTTAGAGTTGAATCTACATCAGATCTCGTGTTTACCTGGAGATTTGCAGCGGAATAATGATCAGATAAGTGAGATCTACTACGCCTCAATTGCTGCGCCTTTACCGTAGTCCACACGCACACAAGCTTGAATCCGCCGGGATGCTAGTGCCGGGAATCGGATCTCCTGGGAGTCCCTGTGTTTAGAGAGGTGGCTGCGGTTGTTCTGTCAAGAAATCTCTCGCTCAAAGTCGTGCCTCATATTGAATATATAGGCCTCTGAGTCGACCTAATTACCCAGTAATTAAACCGGTTCAATTTAAGTCATTAAATCGAAATATCAATTTTGGTTTCGCCTTGTGTCGATCGACACACCAATGTGTCGATCGACACACCTCTTAAAACTCGAATTCAATGTGTATCCAATACACATTGACCAGACCATTTGCCAATGATCAATCCCATACAAAGTGTATCCAGCTTGCTTAGGTGTGTGACCCTGTAGGTCCACATAATACTAGTTATGAGTTACAACTCATAAGTCATAAGAGGCTTCTAGCAAAACATTATGACCGCCTAGTATCACATGAATTGTCCGATCTCGACAATACAACTATCTATCAGAGTTAGTACAATATGATTTCAGGACATAATCCCAACAATTTCAATCACATAACGACAAATCAACAACTAGATCTAAGCTACCTAGAATCGATGATATTAATAAAGGACTCACATCCCAATATTGAGATATATTAAGGTAGGGATCACGACCGGTCCTCACCTTGACCACAATGACGACGACCAGAGATGACAGTCGAACAAGAACCGGACTACGATCGAGATCGCGGAAGAAACACATGACTATCCATGATCTAAAGCTCTATATCGGTTCTATTTCAAACAAGATCTATAAATATGATTCTTATAAATACCTGGAAAGATTTGTGTCAAGCGGAATCCGTTTTACCAACTAAAGACATACATAACTAGACTAAACAACGATTCATTATTAACTGATACATTTTTAGAAAACAGATCATAACTTTCAAACGGTAAGTAGGATCAAATCTATTCTTACCCTTTTGGAAATATGAGACCGATACCTTTCCAACGACATATTGTTTGCTCCGTATATCCTTATGTATCTCTGGAAAATCGTGATTAAATCTGACCGCCGGAATTGACTCAATCCTAGATCTGTATTCGAAACAGTGAAAGACGGAATAAACGTCACTAGGGTTCCGATCGAACAACACATGGGATCTAAAAACGACATGGGGATAAGGAAAAGATAATATTTGATTAAGATTAAAGATTCACTTAATCCGGAGGAGAAACGATGGAGAGGCAACACGGAAGCGGACGACGCATGGATGGTGGTCAATGACGGAGGATGACAGAACGGACGACAAAGGCTCAGCATCTCCGGGCGATGGCTGGCTGCATCGTAAAACGAGCAGGGTTCGCTGGGGTGTCCTTCTTGCCTTTTTTGGGTGGGAACACCTATTTATAAGAAAAGAGGAGAGAGACCTAGGTTAAAGAGATGGGTTTTTGGACTTTGGGCTTGAATTTTGACAAATCCAAAATTAGGAAATTTGGGCCATGATAATTCTTCTCCACTTAATTCCTGAATTCCATGGCAAAAGTTCTCCACTGCAACTCTTTAACATCAGAACCACAAAAATTCACAGAACAGAAACTGAATTTGATCGCTTACTCGCTTGAAAATAATTGCCCTCGAATCAAGAAGATTGCTTATCCCCCATGTTGGATATGGGTTTAGCACCCATCCAAAGCCCATTGGAAATCTTGTTTAAATCATTTATACCCAATATCGGCCAAAGAAGATAAGCCCGCGAAGAGGTCAATGGCCCAAAGAGAAGTCAGCATCCAAGTACTATAAATAGGACCCTTTGCTCTTCATTTTAGACAGATTGTAACTTGCGAGAGGCCGGGCTACTTCTATAAAGCTCCGACCTCAAGCATTGCGTAGTGAGCACGTCATTCGACGGACTCACACCTCGTACCATCCTATTCATAGCTCGGCTCCGGCCTTAAGATCAATAAAGAATCATTTCGAGCTCACTTTATATTTGTATTCCACCTCGTAGTTCGGACATTTCAGATCGTAGCCCGTAATATTGACTAGGTCGAATTTCCACAATTGGCGCCGTCTGTGGGGAACGATAAACTTCTTACGATCTAAGACGAAGCCGAGATGACAGGACCTCTTTCAACTAGCGACAGCTCCGGAAAGGTAGCAGGGCAGCCGCCGAAACCAAAACCCACGAACGCAAACAAAGGGACGGACCTACCACGCACACCGGTCAGTTCATCAAATCCAAACCCCATCAATCCCCTGGAACTCTCGAAAAAGCACCGGACCCAACACCGCATTAGTCCGCACGAAGATGTCGATGGTCAACAACCCAGTCAATCAAATAGGGAACGCGAGCACGCCCAGAAACGACGAACCAGCAGCGACCGTCGTACAAGTTCCCGACCAGGACCGGCAAGATGCCGTTTCTCTCATAAGAACTTTGATGGCAGAAATTGACGAGCTAAGGCAATGCAACATCGACCGCTTCCAACAACTCACAAATGCCCAGAACATATGCCACGAACAGATCGACAACCTACAGACGATCAAACAACAGTCACCCTGAAACACGGCGGCATTCGTGGACACTTTCCCACACGCGGCCATCAGGCCAGGCGAGAGACCAACCATACCCCGACTAACATCGGCATACGAGTCCGAAGTACGCGAAGGAGAACTGGGCAACGAAATCGAGGTTCTGAAGGCGCAGCTAGACAACATGACGTCGAGAGTACACAAAGCGACCAGCTCAGCCCCCGAGATCGATATAGTTCTAAAAGAAACGCAGAGCACGCCGTTCACAAACAAAATAACGCGAACGCCAGTCCGGCATCAAGGAAAAATAAAATTACCCACCTACGATGGCAAGTAGGACCCACGGGAATACCTCACAGCTTTTAATATCGCGATGTGGCGAACTCAATTCCTTCTAGGAGAACACGACACCGGTTTCTGCCAGCTTTTTGTCGAGAACCTCTGCGGCGCTGCCCTCAATCGGTTTTCACGACTAGAATCACAATCCATCGACAGCTAATAGCAACTAACGACTACCTTCCTCAAGCACTACTCGATGTTCATACAAGAAGGAGCTTCCAGTGCGGATCTCTGGTCGATCAACCAAGAGAAACACGAATCCTTAAGGTCATATATCGATAGGTTCAAGACCGTCGTGTCTAAAATCTCGGTCACCGATAGCAAAGGACTACCCGCATTACGGAGCGGACTCTGGTACGAATCACCGTTTCGTAGTGAGATTGCCCTCAATAAACGACAAAGTCTTGAAGACGCCCTACATTGGGCCGCCATCTTCATCGAGATAGAAGAGGAAAAAGAACTACTAGCCAAAAATTTTGGGACAGAAAAACCAACGAAAGAAAAGGAGTCGACGCAAGAATACGTCGAACCGCGACAACACTACAATCAGGAGTACAAGAACGTGAGGAAAGAAGGCAAGAAAGTGGCGGCCTACCTCTCTGGTGACCACGACCTGCAAGGCAACCCGAGGAACCACACCAAAATAAAAGGCTCGAACGCGGGAAACAAGAACATGCCTTTTTGTACATACCACCAAAGATCAGGACACGACACCGACGAATGTCGTCACCTACAAAAACACCTCCTCGGAGAATACCAAAGGGGAGACACGAACATAACAAACCGGAATGCACAATTAATGCCAACTGAAAAACAAACGACGAACGACAATGAACGAGTCCGGCTCATCAGAGGAAAGAACAAAAGATCCGGGGGCGTACATCGAGTTGAGCAAGATAATGCTGACGCAGAATCGCACAAGCGAACTCAAGGCAGTAGCGAAACAGGAAAATCTTCGCCGAGAAGGCGCATCAACATGATACTGGAAGGACTCACCAGTCACGACGACCCAGCAGACCTCGCAAAGACCTTAAATCAGAAGGAAAGCACGGAACTGGAAAGGAACCACCTCAGCAAGGTCAAAGGAGAAGACAAGATTTCCTTCACTGTCAAGGACAAGGAAGAAACGGGCAAACTAAGCTGCGACCTACTCGTTATCAAGCTCCAAATAAATAAACAAAGAATCGTTAGAGCCATAATCGACACCGGAAGCTCGATTAACCTCATTTTCAAAAAACAATTTGCAGGAAATGAAGCTTGAAAAGCACGTGGTAAGGAGGCCCAAAAGAACGTTCACTAGCTTCAGCAGCGAAACGACAACGGTGATTAGAACGATCCTATTGCCCCTACGTGCAGGAAAAATTACTCATATTACCACCTTTCTCGTCATAGACCGGCCAGCGACATACGACGCAATACTCAGAACCCCGTGGATCCAAGAAATGAAAGCGGTTGTCTCAACCTATCATCGTTGCATAAAATTCCCGACATCACGAGGAACCCACACAATCTGGGGAGAGCAGAAGAAACCAAGAGCTGATCTCACAGGCAGAAGCAACACACAATGCCCGATGCAGCCAGGCAACGAAACGACCTCAGAGAAAGCAGCGATTCAGAATCCAAGCTCATAGATAAGATCCTCTATCGTCTTTTCACACACACATATATATATATATATATATGAATCCGGAAAAAACTTTTGTAACAACAAAACAACTATGCTTGACTTGATCTCTCATTCGAGGGTACGTAGGCAGCCTTTATAAGGCCTAGTCACCTCTTTATTCCAAAAAATTAAAAAACGTTCTCTATCGGAAACGTACTCGGATTGCCCGAAATATTGACATCGACATTCTGGCCAAATGTTCGATATAATTAAAATGCGCCCCAAGGCGCAGTGGCATCGTGCCACGTTGTCGGTTTCGACAACACCCAAGTCGGGGCCAGACCCGCAAAAGTATTCAGGATAGATTGGCTAAGCCGAACCTCCTTCACACAATTCAATTCTGAGACTTCACAGGATAAGCCGGGCACGTACTCACACCTAAAACTTAACAAATTACAGGATTAGCCGGGCCCAAGCCCGCACCTACAAAACATTTGTACGTATGGCGAATACAGTTCGTACTTAAAAAACCATAAAGAAGGCAAGTCAAAGACTGAATTTTCACTCGCCAGTATTCAGAAAAATTCGAACAAAACAATCACATCAAAAATAACAATACTAAAACCGAGCTAACACCGAGCTCGGATCAGCCCGCGTAAAAAAAAAATAATAAAAAGGAGGAGCAACACCTCATGAAATCACACGGGGCCATCACGAATCTTGGACAAAAGAACACTATGCAAAGTAACGAAAGCGTGAAAACAAAATAATATACACCAGGCTCAAAATCCTTTCTTCTTGTTACAAGAACAAGCCAAAAGACAATCCAAGAGAAACGACAAAAACCAAAAGTATCTATAAAAATAAACAGCGTACAAAAAAAATCACTTCGAAACCCCCGGAGCTCGCAAACCAGCAGCCACCTCGGGAGTAATAAGCACGGTGTTCGACCCATAAGGAAGATCGACCAATGCTTCTGAATACACATCCTCATACTCGGGCTCGCTAAGAGGAATTATAAAGAAGTCATCTCTCCCAAGATCCGGAACCAGCAAAGTGAGAAGGTCAGCTCGCAACTTAGCATCGTGCTCCTTAAGATTCTCAAGGCGAACAGGAGGGACTTCAATCCCTTCGTCCACGAGAAGCCGAAGAGCACCCAGTACGGCGACGGTCTGGTGCATCTCCAACAACTTACTAGTCGCCAGGGCATCGTCTCTCTTCTCAGCCCTGATCTTGTAAAGACGCTCATAAGCCTTCTCATACATCCCCCACCTTTCAAGCAAAACAGCCTCCTCACTCGATAAGCGCAGCCGATCACACTCGGACTTGAGTCCCTCAACCTCATCCCTCAGCGAGCGAATCAACTCCTCACTCCGATCCTCGGATTCCCGCTCCCTTTCTGAAGCTTAAGGATCAGGGCCTTGAGCTCGACATTCGCGAATTCAGCCTCAACAAGCTTCTTCGGAGCGCCTTCATGCCCATTTAAGGACATCCACAGGCTCATAACCTCCTTCTTAAGCTCCTCCTCCCTGGCCTTGGATGCCTCGATCTCCGCAACAACAAAATCATTAAGCTGATTAAGGTTAGCAAAAGCCTGCCAGAACCAACAGAAACACAACAGCATGAGCAAAAGCCTCTTTCCACACACATCATAAAAAAAAACCCAGAGAAGACGCTCACATCCGCGAAATGATAATTCGCGTCCTGTTGAATTTTGGACTCGAACAACTGGTCGACAAGAACCAAGCTGGGACGGGGTTTCAGCGATTAAAGGCGAAAGAGATTCATGCAGGAAGTCCTCTCACGGATGATCAAGTCAGGACCATTATGACGAAAGTTGAACGAACCATCTAAAGCCTTCAGGCCCTCTGATACCTTCGAGCTATCAATAACCAACGAGCCATCCCCAGTCGGCGACTTTCTCGCCCGACGCTTCTCAGTATGGGCAAGAGCCCTCTGGACATTCAGATCAACGTAGTCTCCCAAACAGTCTAACTCCGCGGTAGACACATCTTCAATTTGTGATCTGCGCCGCTTACCGCTCAAACGATAATCACTACCACCAACACCAAAATCATCTCTCACCTCCTCGAGAGAACCAACGTGACCAAGAGCCATTTCGTCTTCAACGACTACCTCATCCTCAACAGCATAAAACGACTCTCCATCAACATCAACAGAATCCCTGTCATTAAGAGTTAACTCCCTCATACTATCAATGTCACCCCCCATATCAAGGGATGAATCTCCTTCGGTAACCGTGTTGCCTCCTCCATCAAGGGATGATTCTTACCCGCCATCAGCATCTTTTCCGGCAGCACCTGCACCATCTTCGTCAACGCCTTTCCCACCGTCGTCACCTCCAAGTACGGCGGTGCTAGTAATTGGACCCTCCGTATGGGTCGCCGTTTCTTTCACTGGTCGATTCAGAAGCACCGACGACCCCTCACTCGTTGGAACAACCAATTGAGTGTTACAAACATTCTCGATTGATTCCCGAGCCAGGGAAACACTCAAAACGGAAGCAAGGACTCTTTGGATATAATCCGGTAATGTGGCCTCCCTCCAACTCATCTCTTGACGACCCCAAAGCAGAAGAAAGAAAAACGAGGTAAGAAAGAAATTCCAAGCTAAAGTCTTCGGGAAGTCACACTCCCCAAGCAAAGAAGGAAAGAGAATCCAAACGAAACAGCAAATTCGGAGAAACAATTGCAAGGTACAAAACTTACAATCGACCAAGACAAAAAGAAAGGAGAAGTAGACTGAAGTCAAAAGAGCAAGATCTGAATTACCGAAAGGAAGGATTTTTCTTTACAAGAGGAATCACGTCTTTCAAAACCACGCCTTTCCGTTTTCCCAGCAACGCAGACATGAACAGTTAAAGCAAAAATTGATTAAATAAGATTTTTGCCTGACTTAAACTCTCGGAGAAATTCGCCGACCTCAACATTATGGCTCGATGAACTGGGGGGGGGGGGACTAATTGTTGGATATGGGTTTAGCACCCATCCAACTTGTTTAAATCATTTATACCCAATATCGGCCCAAGAAGATAAGCCCGCGAAGAGGTCAATGGCCCAAAGAGAAGTCAGCATCCAAGTACTATAAATAAGACCCTTTGCTCTTCATTTTAGACAGATTCTAACTTGCGAGAGGCCGAGCTACCTCTATAAAGCTCCGACCTCAAGCATTGCATAGTGAGCACGTCATTCGACGGACTCACACCTCGTACCATCCTGTTCATAGCTCGGCTCCAGCCTTAAGATCAATAAAGAATCATTTCGACCTCACTTTATATTTGCATTCCATCTCGTAGTTCGGACATTTCAGATCATATCCCGTAATATTGACTAGGTCGAATTTCCGTAACAACACCCCACTAATTCCAAACCAAACTTTGGAGTGTCTTTATCATCATTACAATGTCATCCATAATTGTAAAATGCCTTACGAAGGTCACTTACCACCACCCATATCCATTAGGGTAGGTTCTACACCTTATGGGGTGGTTTAGTTATCCAGAATCCATTGCTTAGAAATTTCCATCACCACATCCCATTTCTAGCTGGAGCTGAACGAAATATCATCTATGTCCTTGAGACTGTTCAACATTTATGCAGATCCATATGAACACTAGAACGACCGGAGTCATAACTGCTACCTCCAATTTTTTAGAGACAACACTCATCCTTTGTGTGGCACTAAAACTTGAGTAAGATACCCCTCTTCCAAATGGGATACCTTTAACGGCTTTCCATTACCATGCCATAGCGGCGACGATCATCGCATAAGTAGGCATCCATTCCTTATCTAACACTAAACGAAGATGTTAACAACTTCCATTATGGTTGTCCGACATGTGGGAAACGACCCACCATGTTATGGTGGAAGATCTGCACTGCAAATCTTTACAATTCTCACCCCCCCTCTTGAAAAGAATTCGTCCCGAATTCTATGGTGGAAGATCTGCACTGCAAATCTTTACCAACAACACTCTACAACCTTGCTGAACAGAAGTTGATCCCAATCGCTTACTTGCTTGAAATATCTTGTCCTTGGATCCTGAAGACTGCTTCTCCCCCCCCCCCTTATTTCCAACCACTCTCTGAAATGTCCTTCTCCTTGGTACCGATCCAATAGTCGCTTCCGTAATGCAATGCAAAACGCCAATTGCTACCGCCCATGTCCATTAGGGTCGGTCTCCAATGGTTAGAAACAACACTCATCCCTCGAGTGGTTCGAATACCTGAATGAGATGCTCCGCTTCAAACCAGTTCTCCTCAACGGTTTCCGTTACCGTGCCATAGTGCCTCATCCACTTCCCAATGGGTTCTCTCCGACGGTTTCCATTACCGTGCAATATGGTGTTGGCTGGCGTCCAAAATGTTCCACTGGTTTCCTTGGTTATCCTTGGTGAACGATGCGGCTAACCATGTCCATTATGGCTACCTGAAATGTGGGGAACGACCCACTTAACTCCTGATATGCTCCAATGCCACGCTTCCGCTGCGCACTCTGATATCCAAACCGATTCCAATTTGAATTCTAGCTCAGGTTTCCTACCTGGTGATCCTGCTGTGGTGCTTTCCAAACACCATCCTTGGGTTTCCTTTCCCGTTTACGCTTGCCATCCTTTGCTAATACTTGCAGCTTCTTGCCAATCCCCCATAGTGTTTTCCTAACACTTTTCCATTGGATTTCCATTTCCAATGACCAGCTTTGTCCACTTGAGCTTGCAACTGCAGAAGTCTAGTTTTCCAGGCAATTCCAAATGCCACAACGCCACTTTCCAAAACGCTTATGCGATCTTCTTTGCATCTTGAGGAACTCCATTAGCTGCTCCAGTAATCCACAAATAACTCCAGGGCAGACCGTTTCCTTTCCGGTCCCACCGTTGTATCTCGCGCCTGCCATTCCTTGAAGATCTCCTCCAGCTTCCAGCTTGATCAATCTTCAACGAACCGTCCATAACTCACTGAAGTTGATGTCACAAACCGATTCCAATATTTCATACTTAGAATAGGTTTGGATAGCTCCTGTTGCCCCTTGTGATCCAAGCAACTCAGACCACTCTTGACGCTTAATCCAGTCGGAACACCGCCAATTCCAAATGGCCTCCTTGCAATCTGGTCTTTCCAATGACTTCTTGCAGCTCCTGTAGCACTCCTTGAAGCTTCCCAACGCCTCTTGCAACTCTTTTATCACTTCCCGTAACTCTTACAACTCTCTGCTACACTCCCGATGGATTCTCTCCGGTGAACGTTTCCACATCTTGATTGCTCTCGCACGCTTGGTTGAACAATGCTCCGAACAGACGACGACCCCAATACACACCTCGTTAGTACTGACTGCCCTATAGGTGCACACCACAACATACACCACAACTCACACCACAACATACATCTCGGAACACATCTAGCGGCAGTAGCACAACTGAGGTTTGAAGATACTGACCCATCCTGCACGGAAAAAAAAATTCTATCTAGACTTGGAACGGAGTGGAGAACAATCTATGATAAGGTTGGTGTTTAAAAAAGCCTTTCGCAAAGTAACCATTTAAAAAATTTCGCAAACGCTTTTGAAAAAGATTTGAAAACAAGGTTTTGGAAAACAACGAAAGCTGATCACCCAGGACAGGACTGGGAGACCTTAACCTAGGCTCTGATACCAAATTGTAACACCCGCCTCCCGGTAAACCGGAGACGCGGCATTAGGACGCCCATTGAACCGGATGCGGTCCAACCGGGATGCCTTCTCAACTGGTCCTAGGAACCCGGCGCTCTCTTCGTATACAAATTCACCAATGACGTCACACAATCGCTCAGTCCCGCATCCGAACCTGCAAGAAAACAGGGACAGGGAAAGGAAAAGAGGACTGAGTAATTGTTTCAAACACAATTATAAGGAACCCGCGATCCCGGCTTACGCCACACAATCACGACTCACAAGTCCTAAGCTAATATCACCTTGAAATCAGGCCCGAAGGCTTTCACCAAACATACCAGCGTCCACTCGTGCAAATCGCATCTGTGAACGCCTCCTGGCCCGAAGGCCCAAACAACCCGGCCCACCCGGAACCCTCAAAAGACCACGAAGGCCTAACCACCGGGGAGCTCGCCGAAACCCCCCTTACGACGATTCAAGGGACACGTACCTTTCAACCAAAATCCCTCGGTACGTGAGCCGCCACACAACACCCTTTCGGGGGCCCTACCACAGTTTTAAACCCTTCAAGTCCATCACGCACAATCAACGTTTTCAGTTTAAGCGATAACCTAGCATTCTACGTTCCACAATCAATCACATTACACGTGTATAACTATCCTACACTACCTAGGAAAGACGGTATTAACAAGGGACTATCGTCCGGAACTGAATGGAGTAAGGGAAGATCACAACCGGTCCTCACCTTAGCCAAAGAAGAGGGCAAAACGGTAATTTAGGAAGTTCATCAGCCCAAAAGGACATCAGATCTGGAAAGAGGACGGAAAACAATTTATTTAGGCTTTCGTTTCGCTCGAATCGGATTCGGGATGAGCAAGTTATGGCCACTCGAAGTTTGGTTGACTTAAAGTCAGCAGTCGGTCAGGTCAACCGGTCAACCCGGTCAACCCCGACCCAGACCCAAACCCAGATTGAACCAGGCCCAATCCATAACCGGCCCAATTACCCTAACCAATCCTAACCAAAACTAAACCGAGCGAAATCAAACTGAACCAGAGAATTAAAGTAAACCGGACTTACCAGGAATTAGAAGCTGGAGAGGAATCAAACCGGACCGGTTAACCCAAACCAAACCGGTCAACGCCTGACCCGGTCAACCCAGACCGGTCAACCGAGTCAACTCGGTCACCGACGAGTCAACTCGGCGGCGGTCCGGCGACCCCGGCGGTGGAGCTCCGACGACTGTCGGTTCTTTGGTCACGAGCACTGCTCGAATTTTGGAATGGTGTGAGAAATGAGGAGCCCCTCTCCTCCTTTTATAGGAAAAAGAGCTAGGGCTTCCCTCTTTAATGAGTTGGGCTTTGGGCTTTGGCTTAAATTAGAAAAGGAAAGCACATTAATAAGAGGATTTGGACATGGGCTTCACTTCTTTTCTAAGAAATTTTGGGCTTGGGATTTTGAGGTCATTACAGACAGAACCCGAAATGGCATGGATACGCTTCAGGATGACAAGAGGGTTATTCATAGGTCCAATGCATCGAAAGGAGAAGTTGTTGTGGCGTACTTCTCAGACCTTTTCAAATTGTCACGGCCTGAGGAACCTAAATGATATTTTTGATATTTTTACTCCACGAGTGACAGATTCAATGAATTCTTCTCTAACACGAAAAGTTACTAAAGACAAGATTAGAAGGACAATGTTCTCAATCAAAGGAAGCAATGCGCCGGGAGCGGACGGTATGAAATGACTCTTTTTACAAAGATATTAGGATATCACTGGACCAAGGGTATCATCGAAGTGCAATCTTTCTTCGATTTCGGCGTCTTTCCAAGGAGTGGAATTTCACCCAATTTTTCTTAATCCCAAAAAAATATTCCCTCTTTGGTTATGACGGATCTGCGACTGATAATCTTTTGCTTTGTGCTTTAAAAATGGTGTCTAAGATCATGGTAGCAATAGTCAAGACTTTCCTTTCAAGTATTACTCTTTTATCTGTCGGCTGTTGACTCCGGGAGCTGTTTGTTTATGTTCGCCGGCTTTAGTCTTTGATAAAACGTATCCGACCAATACGGTACATTTATTCATCACTTATTGTTTTCGGATGATAGCTTATTCATGTTAAAGACGTGAGATGAAGAATGTGACCAGTTTATGGCGACCATGGAACAATATGGTGGGATTACGTGTCAGATCATCATTCTCGACAAGTCATCGATTACCTTCGGTGAGGAAGTCCCTGATTAAAGAAGATTGGTGAACAAAAGCAATTTGGAATTGGCAAATAATGATGACCTAGCGCGTATTTAGGACTGCCCGAATGTTTTAGCAGCTCTTAGGTGAGTTACGTTGCTTGTGTACGTTGGCGATAAAATGAACAAGCGATTCTTGGTCTGGTTTTCTAAACTGCTATCACCAGGTGGAAAGGAAGTGGTGCTGAAATCTATTTCTCTTGCAATGCCGGTGTTTGAAATGAGTTGTTTCATGCTCCCAAAGACTACTTGCGATAACTTAAAGCGCTATGGCGTCTTTTTAGTGGAGTTTGGTGGAGCCCTAAAAGGAAAACCCATTGGGTAAGCTAGAAAAAGTTGTGCTTACCGAAAGAATTGGGTGTATTGGGATTTAAGCATACCCATTTTTTCAACCAAGGCGTGCTAGCTAAGCAAGCTTGAATTGCCTTCAATCCAGACTTTTGAAAAGTAGATACTATGAAGGTGGGGAGTTTCTTGAGGCAGGGATTGGATTCAGACCCTCTTACGGCTGGAGGAGCATTTTTTTGTTGGCAGTGAATTTTTGGCAAAAGGTCACAAACAAGCATTGGTAACGGTGAGTGTATTAGTGTTTGGGCTCAAGAATGGCTAGCATGTTGGAGGTTTTGTGATGCTTTTATGAAGAATATTTTCGTCGACTTCAAGCTAAAGGTGTATGATCTCTTTGATCCTGTGACGAACAAATGGCGAGTGAACCTCCTCAACGAGCTGTTCTTTTCCAACAAAGCCAAACTGATCCTTAAAATGAAACCAGTGTCGGATATCAAAGATTTCGTATGCTGGAGATTCAACAAAAGTGGGGAGTACAGTCTCAAATCTGGTTATTGGTTAGGAGAAAAATCGCTAAACGATGAAGAAAGGATTTATGCGGATATGTTGCCTTCTATGAACCCGTTAAAAGTTATGATTTGGAAGATTTATGAGATCAAAGTCTTCTTATGGAGAGTGGTCAGTGGTGCACTTTCGGTGGTTGAGCGCATTGCAAGCAGAGGAATGGAAGTTGATTAGACGTGTCAGCTATGCGGTTTGCATCGGAATCATAAAACTACATTCTTTTTACCTGCCCCATGCACGACAGGTATAGAGATCTCAGATATCACATCTCATGAGTTGGGGTTCAATGTTAACTCTGTTTTCCAAAACCTGCATTATCTACTTGAAATGGGGGACAATAGATTGGTCCCGATCGGTAAATCAATTCCCTGGTTGTTGTGGAGGTTATGTAAAAATCGCAATGATCTATTGTTTGAGGGGTGTATTTCAGTCTATTCAAATAAGTGGCTAAGGCCTGAGAGGATATGAAATGTTGGATGCATGATCAGGTTCTTGACAAGAATGAAGGGGAGCTGTTATCTTCAGTTTCCCTTAATTATTTGATGAGATGGTCACCGCCTGAGTCGGAATGGATAAAATGTGATATAGGTTCAGCTTGGGACAAATTCAGAAATATGAGTGGGGCTTTGTGGGTTGCCAGAAACTCTAATGGTGTGGTGCTTTTTCACAGTTGTCGATCCTTTGCAAATCTTTTTTCGAAGGTGGACTCGTTGGAAAGATGTTGGAGTTGGGCAATAGAGAGCATGAGAAGTTTAAGGCTAATCAAGGTTCTCTTTGCCTCAGATTCCAAGGATTTAAATTGGGCAATTTCACGCCCTCTGGCATGGTCATCTTTCAGATGGTTTTCTGAGCCGACATTGGAGTTGGAGACTATTGAAGATTGGAAGGTTATGTTTGTATCTAGTAAGGAAATATTTGGAGCTGTCAAGATAGCTAGAAGCGTGACATCTGAGGATCGGTTGCAATCATTAGTTGCTAAAGGAAAACCGATGTGGCTAAAGGAGGTTTTTGAGGCTGACTTGAACTCGTTGAGTTTGTAATAGGTTGGTTGTTTTAGCTATAGATTGGGTTTGATCTTTGTTTTTTTTTGGAACTGTTTCGCTTGCTTTGACTGTTGTCTGTCGGTTTTTGATATCATCAATATATGCATATCTTTAGTGAAAATAAAACATAAATTTTATAACTGAAAGAAGAACTGGAAAGAAAAGGAAAAAATTACAGAAAAGTGGGACACATTATATTTAAATTTATTTGTGTCCCACTTTTCTATCTAAATATAATGTGTCCCACTTTTCTATTTATATATATATATATATAATTATCAAGAAACTATTAAATTAATTGATAAATATAATTAAATAATTTATACATCAATTATTTTGTATATATAAGATAATATTCTTTAATTTATGATTTCTTCAAAATGTATTCGTAATATATTTTTAATATCTTTTTGTTTTAAATATTAATATATATTTCTATATTACAATAAAATTTTATAAATTTATTAAAACAACTTTGCCAACTCGAGACAAGTTAAAAAGATTGATTAACCCACTAAGCATATATTTGTAGTATGACAAAATATTATAAAATTTTAATTTTTCAATTTTTAAGAAAATAATTATTAAATTCATATTTCTTTAAAAATTTATAATAAATAAATTTATTTATATTTTCTTCTGTGAAAAAATATAAAAATCTTTATATTAAAACCATTACAAGACGGGTTAAAATAGATTAAAATTCAACTATAAAATATTTAAAACTAACTTTGCCTACTCAAAAAGGGTTAAATCATGTTAATCAATTTCAATTGATATATTACAAATTTAATAAATATATTAAAATTATTCAATATTTATATTAGTTGAATATTTGATGGGTTATATTACCGTTTTTACGAACACAATGTTTGAAGGGCTATTTTATCAAATTTTCAATATATTTAGACTAATATATAATGAGTTGAAAATAGATTAATTTGTTTTGATTATAAAAAGGAAAATATTTTTTTCATTGGAATGCAAATGAATTAACCAATTTTATAGAAATTTTAAAATGAACTTAAAAAATGCAAAAATGTTAATTAAATGGATTATAATGTTTCGAATTTCATAAATCTATAACTATATTTATATAAATTATTAAATTTAATTGTCAAATTATTAACACAAATAAATAATATATCAACATATGATGTTCTATATTACATAACTTTTATAATGATTGTTTTATTAAAAAAAACAATATTAGAAAATTATTATCAAAAAAACTATACAGTACATTTCGATAATGAGATTGAGTATCTAATCATCATAAATTCAGTTACTAAAAATTGTGTTGAATAATTAACAAACTGGTTATAAAATAAAATA
Organism: Orychophragmus violaceus; assembly: GCA_030180135.1. Lineage (NCBI taxonomy): Eukaryota > Viridiplantae > Streptophyta > Magnoliopsida > Brassicales > Brassicaceae > Orychophragmus > Orychophragmus violaceus. The sequence goes on from CM058229.1 coordinate 30,938,599, forward strand.
CCTGTATTTTTTTAAGCATGAATCAAAGTCTAGTTAAATATTAAAATTTAGATGCGACATCCATTTATTCATACAATAACTCAGTCTTACTTATTCGAGCTAACTTGTAGAATTGGAGTAAAACGGAAAATAATATATATATCCAAAATAAGCTCAAATGAAAATAAACATATATAAAAATAAAATGATAACTCAAGGTTTTGGAATACTTACATGAAAACAACACTATAGGTTTTATTTAGGGTATTCTTTAATATTTTTATTTGTGATAAGAATTTTGATCAGAGTTTTCGAAGTTATTTTAAACGGCAACATACGATTGGCCATAAATAAAATAAAGTTTTGGAAGATACAAAACCAATTGTGTGGAGAGTGCTTGTCTTTGGATTTTATTTATGGTCATCCCAAAAGCAATAACTATTAGAAATTGCATGCGTCACATTCTAAAATAGATTTTTTCATCTGGGGGATTAACAATCATTCTAGCGAGAGAAACTATATGACCAACTCTATCTCCGGTCATAATTCTAGCCTCAATAATATGGTTACCCAAACCGTGTAATTTATAATCTTGTGCCATTAGATAAATCAACCCTTGGATCAATGTTTCTGAATAAGATAATACGAAGGGTTGCCCTAATTTTCTCCCAAGCAGTTTCTTTGAGGTCGGCCGTCAGTTGCTTTTCCTCCTCTCCATCGGCCGGCGATCTACGCCATTTCCGCCGGGAGAGGCTCTCCTGTTTCTTCTATAAGCTTTTATTTCTTTAGACCAGTGTTTCTAGCTTCGCCGGGAGTCTCTTATCCTTCTCTTCTTTCCAATCGTCGATTTGGGCAAGATCTCGGCTCCATTTCTTGTTTGCGGTGTTGTGGGTCTGTGGGTGCGTCGGTCCCAACTTAGGTTTCGGACGTGACCTTTTCGTCTTGATGTGGTTGGTGTGCTTAGGAAGCTTCGTCTACGCCACGTATGCTGGTGTTGCCGTCATGCCGAAGGTCGTTGGGTGCTGCTGATGACTTGATTCGGATGTCTATGATCGGGTTTTTGCAGATCTGGCACGGGTTTGTTTTCAGACCTTGTATCTCGTCGACGCTGGCTGGTTTTATCTCCACTTTGTCTTTAGGTCATCGGTATACGCTGGTTTCATTTTGTTGGTCTCTTAAGTCTTTACGGCTCCCTTGCGTTTCAAATCTACAAGTTAATTTCGGGATCTAGATCTTCAGTTTCTCCCCTAGTGGTCGTGTTATGTGGTTTGCTGGATTTCTCGTCTGTGTTTCCAGGTGGTCATGCTCGCCTTGTCTCGACTTTTGTGGTTCATGGGCATTTGTCCTAGGTTATCCTTGGTTCGTACTGTGCTCCTGCCTTCGGTGAACTGGTTTGTTTTTTTTTTAGTTGCTTCGGGTGGTTCCTTCGCCGTGTATTTAGAGAGTGTTTTTATATCTTCTAATTGCTTCGGTTTAGTTCATGAGGTGCTATTTCTTATCTTCTGTCCGCATGCAAGGGTTCTCCGGCTCTTACTATAGGATTTAGAGATGCGGTTCTTCTCGCATCTAGTTGTGGATGGTCGAATGCTAACAAGCTTCGCTCCTCCATCTTCCCCGAGTTGTCTGCATACGGTTTCACGTGGCTCCTGTTGAGCTTGAGCAATATAATGTGAGCCGGTAAATTTTCCCAAATAAAGTTCGGCATCAGATGCTACTCTCCTATTCTCTCTCGTTTCACGGTGGAAAGAGCTTCTTGGGTGTCTTGTTTGGTTTGATCTCGAATTTTTTGGAGATTTCTAATTATTGTCTGGGATGCTTTTCTGTTTTTGATTTGTCTCTAAGGATTACTCATTTATCCGTCGGCTGTTGACTCCGGGAGTTCGACGGCTTTAGTTTTTGATAAACCGTATCCGACCAATGTATCTTACCAATATATCCGTTGTTGTTAATATAATTAATTAACGTTAAAAAAGAGTAAGATAATACAAACACCAACTTTTAGTGTCAATCCGTGATGCAAATCCAGATATTTTGATATTGTTATTCTATAAACATTTAGTAAAATATCTCTAATAAAATATTCAATTTTCAACCAACAAAGGTTTTTTCATCAATAAATCTTTAAAGATAGACGATATTTCTCTTATATCAAAATCAAAGACTCCGCTGAAAGCATGAGCACCATATTTGGTAATGTAAAAATAATATTAGGTTTTGGAAAAGTCAATTTTTTCAATGCCATGAGGAACTAAATTGAGATAAATAATACATTATATTCCCCGAAATCCATAGAAACTTGATAAGTTTACGAGATATCCGTAAAAATGGAGATCATATACACTATGGATAAGAATGACATTGAATATATTTGCATTACGTCTGAGAAAAAATATATATTGGACGAGTTCCGATGTTATCCTCTGGATTATATTGTACAAAAATAAAACTAAATGAATCATATGCTATATTAAACCTAAATACCTTTAAGTTTTGGCATGAAAGGCAAGGACATCTAGGATCAGTAATGATGAGAAGAATTGTGCGAAATTCTAGTGGTCACCCATTGAAAAACGAAAAGATTTTTCAATCGGGATATTTTCCTTGTCATGAAAGTTCTTAAGTGAAACTCATCACCCGGCCATCACCAGCCAAAGTTGGGAATGAATCCCTGTTATTCTTAGAAAGAATACATGGAGATATATATGGACCCTTCCATCCACCATGCAGGTCGTTTGGATAATTTATGGTATTTGTTGGCGCATCTAGTAGATGGTCACATGTGTGTCTGTTGACCATATGAAATACAGCTTTCACAAGAGTCATTGTCCAAATAACAAGGTTGAGAGCACAATTCCCTGATTATCCCATTAAGAAAATATTGCTTGATAACGCTGGTGAATTCACTTCACAGGCCTTTAATAATTAATGTATGTCAATAGGAATCGATATTGAGCGTCCAATACCCCATGTGCATACACAAAAAGGAATGGCTAAAAGTTAATAAAACAATTGCAAAGGATTGCAAGCCTAGTGATATTGAGAACAAAACTCCCAATTTATGTACGGGGACATGTTATTGTGCATGCGACCGCATTGGTCCAGATACGACCAAGTGCATATGACACCCCTTCCCGTTATCCGCTGACCGACGAGCTGACCGGCCAACAATCAAACAAGAACATGATCGATCGAACCCGTGCACGCCAAACGAGAAGAGTTCATCATAATACGAAAGCCAGAGACGGTCCGGTTTGAGTCAATGTCTCGAACCAAACCATCCTTGACTCTGTTTACCTTGTTTCCATGATACAAGTTTTTCAACTCGTACCACTTCCAATGAGTTGTGTTCGGTTTGGGAATAATTATGTTTTAAATTTAAATATTTTAAATTCTTTACTAATTCCACAGGTTTCTAAAAGCATTTTAATGGGCATACCATGAAAATTCAAAACCGAGGAAAAACCAAATGATTCGAAAACAAACCGCGGCCAAATGCGAACCCGAAACTATTCCGAGTGTCCTATGCATCCGCCGAGCTATGCCAAACCAGAAAAACACAAAATGAGTATAAAAAACATCAAAGACTACCCAGTGAATTGGCTCCCAACTAAACAGGCTGCTAGAAAGCTATAATATTCCTACACAAACCCAAAATAGCAATCAATAACAAGTAGTAAAATAAAATAGCCGACTACCTGTCAAGACATGATGGACTACACACAACACACAAGCATTCAATTAATTGCACAAATCAACAACTAAGGAAATCGAGAACACTGCGGCGCATGCCCTCAATTAGACTCGATCTAACTAACGCAATCTTCACAACATGTCCCCCACACGCGAACTCGGTAGCTTCCATGGGAACCCTTAGCTATCCCATGATAGCTAAAACCTCCTACGACTCCTAGACGTAAACATGAAGTCCTACGACCAGAACACCGTTCTCTGTCCATCGATACGCGGTTACTCAGGCTTCCGCTAGATAGCCAAAGTTTCCATGCAGTCCGGCCCAAGGACGCGACCCCGTGTCTCCGAAATACACACATACAAATGTCACTGTGTAGGTTAACAACTTCCAAAACCACTACCAGAAGGTACGTGAACTAATCAGGAACTCAACTCCCGAGGATCCAATTGGGAAGGAAGCACCGGAACGCCATCTCTGGACTTGTGGGATCTAACGCACCCTATAAAGTCCTAATAACAATTATATAAATAAGCAGACTCACTGGGACTCTATCACGCAAGACCGATAAGGTAAAATAGTAACATTAACTCAATCCTAGTACCTAGTCTATCCCGCAAGTCCTACCAGCATTCATCAACACATCCTAACTTACCCTGTCCCGTACCAGAATAGGTATCCACACCGGTCCCGTATCGGAGTAAGTATTCACCAACATAGTCTACCCGGACCAACACCAAAGTAGATAACAATCAGACAATCAACAGTCTACCCGGCCCAACTCCAGAGTAGTTAACAATCACACAATCAACAGTCTACCCACCCCAACACCGGAGTAGATAACAATCAAGCATCAATCACATCACCAGTCACATAATAACAATTAATTTTTAATAAAAGTATGTCCACTACTACTGCTACCATCACTACCAGTATCATCATCATCATTATCATTGTTGTCATCAACATCATCACCATGAGTTTTGTATTCTTTTGTTTCCTGCCAACGTACAAAATCATAATTCTCTCGATGTGAATCACATATGAAGTTGTGTAATGCCATCATTGCAGTTACAAGCTTTATCCACTTAGTCAAACCATATTTTGGATGCTTCCGGTCTAAAATTCTCCATTTTGCTTTCCATACTCCAAATGTTCGATTAATCACTGTCCGCAAACCTGAATGCCTTCGATTAAACAACTCTCGGGTGTTTGTAGGCAAACCTCCTCTAACAAACTGATCAAGATGATACCGAGTCCTAAGATGCTGACCAAGTTATCCTGTCCTGATGGGATATCTAGAGTCAACAAGATAATTCTTTCCATTTGGAGGATGTGGAAAAGAAGGTTCATTCCTCGCACAATGAGTTAATACCTTTGTATCATGTGCTCTACCTGGTACACCAACATATGCATATATGAACTTCATATAAAAGTTACATATAGAAACGACATTCATTGTAGGATATACTTCCTACCTCTATATGCGTCTTCATTTCGGCTACGAGAACGAACTGACATGAGTTCCATCAAGTGCTCAAACACAATATTAAAAATGGATAATATCGATCATTATTCCGATTATTTCTTTGCCGAATTTATGTAAATAGAAAAACCTGACGCGCGTGGACCCACATGCACCAACCCATTATCTCCCAATACTTTGTCGAAGGTTTTATACTGTTTGAAGCGCGTCCGGCCTCTCCCGCGTTTTTCTGCCGCCGACGTCGCGAGAGGGCAGTGGTTTCGTCCCAAAGCTCCTTCCAGTCCAACTCGTGAAAAGAATCAACGCATATCTCGTTTTGTCTCGTTCACCCTCCTCAATTTTCGGCGGCGCTCCAAGTTCCAGCAAGCAGAGGCGTTCCATGGCGTTTTTTTATTTGTTGTGTATGGCTCCCCTTCCAAGTTTGTTTTCCTGATCGAGGACGGTGGGTCGAGCATCGGAGGGGGTCACCGGCGTCTTCTTTGTGGAGGCCTCTCAGATATGCAAATCCCATCTTCTGTGGGGGCTCCGGCGTAGGCTCCATGATTTCAGTGGTTATTGAGGCGGAGTGGCAACGGCTGTGGTGACTCCACCTTTGTTTTTCTTCCGGGATTCGGTTCTTGCAGCGAGTATTTGTCCTTGAGCTTATCTTGGTTTCGTGATCCGGCGCCTCCTCTATCGAGCGAGGTCTCCGAGTTGTTTGGGTTTGAGGTCTCGTCTGTACTTGTGCGGCGATTCATTTTTCTTTTGTTTCGTGACGACTGCCAAATCTCAATGAGGTTTCCTGTTTCTCGGAATTTTTTCAAGCCGGTTATTGTGCGGAGGTATCAATTTTTCGGTTAGGGTTGTCTGGGTTGGTTTAGCTACTCAGATTAAATTATACTTAATCTTTGTGCACTTGAACCGATGATATGTGGTTTTTCTTAGTCGGTTTGTTGTCTTTGAAGCTGCTGGTAGGTTTGTGTTTAGGTTTAGGAGTTTCGGTCTAGTACGGTCACGTTTTTTAGGTTTAGGAGGAGGTAGTAAGGCTATGGTGAGCTGATGTGTGGTCTCTTTTCCAGCCGACATCAGGGAATAATCTTGGTAGATCGAACAACCGTTATTAAGCTCCATTAGTTAGTGTAATCTCAGGTTAGAATCATATCTAGTTGTGTTAGTGAGCGTCAATCGGATATTGCGTATAATTAATACATTGTTTTTCTTTTTTTTTCTAGGTTTCTCAAACAATACCACAAGAATACGACTCACTTGAAAATCTGATGCCGTGGTTCTATTAACTAATTCGTCTATCTCAAGTTGTTGGTTAATTATTGAAAACTTTATCTTTTGTTTATTGTGGATCAAGTAATCTACATGAACTTGTAGATTTGTAGCTTTAATTTGATACTTTTACTTTTGGATTTTAAGCAACTATATAATATATGTTTGTTTTTCTGATCTCACATGCAGACTATATTTGTTTAGTGTACTTTAAAAAGAAAATATTGGTAAGAAGAATTAATTATATTAAATATTTATTTTACCAAAAAGTATTATATTAAAGATTCTGAAAATTTACATTTAGTTTAAGAAAATATTAGCTTTGATATTCAGTCGATAAATATTAGAAAATATAACCAAAATATCTTATATTATTATTACCAAATCAAAAACATACTATATGATACGAATAATTACCGACTTTGTTACTACTATACACGGATATCATTACTATCAATATTGATTTATAAAAGATGGAGTTGGTAAATATTCTAAAAAGACCCAAAGAATGGAAAGTTGCAATTGATTTGTATCGATTTAAAATATTTACTAATTATTTAATTCAAAAACCTAAAAAAAACTCTTCAGTTTCTTCTTCTACCTCTTCATGTTCATTCTCTAATATTGAAAGACATATCCACAAAATAAATCCATTTATAACATGCGATTATGAAAATCTCACAATTTTACAAAATTGCTAATATTAGTTTGAGGGATACTCGCTGGAATGCTAGAGTGAAGGTTATGAGGGCTTGGTATTTCACTCACTATGATGCTCCCTTGAAATTAGTTTATCTGATGAAGAGGTATTCTTCTTCTAATTAATTAACACATCTGTCTTTCTTTATAACCCTTTCATTTTATTGTATAAATAACACCAACAAATTATTTGGTATTTCTTTTTGTAACCTTTGGTTATTCAGAACTCATATTTTTTTATAATCAACAGGAAAGTCGGATTAAAGCGTCGCGTATGGAGACAACGCCTGAAAGTTCCTTTTTGTTTTAGAGAAAGAAGGTTTCTAGTTTAATTTTCTGATTTTAGGGTTTCGTTAATGCCAACGTATTACAAAGTATGTGCAACTTTTCAAGGACATTGTTATTAATGCGTAACAAAAACCATTCGGAACTTCGATCCTCCAACTTTTGATGACCTCTTGATCATCAAATCAATCCAAGGAATTAATGATGGGGCGGTTTCAGATAAATATTCAATTGGTAAGTGTTGTTTACAGTTCGTTATTATTATAATATGAGGAAATATATCATCGAATTTTGTAAAAATTTTGTTTTTTTAGGTTTACTTAGATTTAAATTAAAAAAAAAAAATTCTATAGATGTTGTTGTGGCTATAACATGGGTTGGAAAGGTTGAATGGAAAGATGACTCTTTAGAGGTCTGTTCATATTCATGTATCCTTCCTAAAGTCCAATTCACGCTAACAGATTCGGAGTAAGTTATTATGGTTTAAGTCTCAGAGTTTTATAATCACCTTATAAACCTTAATAAATAACCTTGTTGTAATTAAAGGAATATAGCTATAGAATGTGTTGCATATGGCCCAATTACTGAGGAGTTGTCCATGTGTTTTCAACAGGTTCCTGACAAGCATTTGTTTATTTTGCTCCGTTTTTTTCTGGATCGAAAGATTTTGTGGTATGTTGACATGTTTTCAGTAAAATATGAACAAGACATTAATATAGAACAAAATTATGAGAATATATTTTATTTGTTTAGGGAATGTGTGGCTTAGAGGTAAATAATGACGTTCTTCTATTGACTATCATCATTTAACTTTGGGTGAGTTGAACAATTTGATGGATATGTATGAATTTGTTGAAATTTTCAAATCATATAAATTATTAATAACACCTAATATATTTCCATGTTTGACTTTGTGTAGCTATCATCATCCTCTTCCGACATGGTACTCAAACGAGCACCAGTTTAATCTCGATCTTTTCTAACTCTTCTTCACTCTTATTCGAAAACTCTTAAGAACTTATAAAGTTTTAAGTTTTGATTTCTTAAAATCATTGTAATGATTGCTGGCCGTTTGGTTTCTGATTTAAGTGTTAACTTCGATTTAAAATTTAGTTTATATATAATATTGCAACTTTTACATGTTTATTAGAAGTTAGAAAAAGCGATTATACACATTGAATATTGCAATAGATTAGCTTTGATAATCATTTAAGATTATTAGCAAATATAACCAAACTATCTTATATTATTATTACTAAATCAAAAACGTATTATATGATACGACTCATACCTGACTACTTTGCGACACAAATAACGAGTCATATATTAGTTATATAAATATTGACTAATTTGCGACTTTTATACGACCCTTCACAGCAGACGCAGTGTAGTCGCCAAATTACCGACTACATTGCGGCTAATATTTATGGTCTCGACAATAGTCGTTAATCAGTCGTAAATAGACGACTAAATTAGCGACAATCATTTTGGTCATATATTAGCGACTAATAGACAACCATATATCTGTAGTCACAAAGTAGTCGCAATTGTGTCTCTAATGGTCGTAAAATGTTACGACTACAAGTATAATCGCAAGTTTCAGTCATAAAACGCTATTTTCTTGTAGTGGATGGTGAATGTGAACATCGGGCATGAAGTATCGATATCATGGGCCGATAAACTTACGGTGATTTGAACGTCTTCTGCATCGACCGACACCAAAGACGCATCGATCGATGCTGACTCCAAACATCGCCTCCAAATTCTTCTCTTCAGCGTGACTTCTCCAATGGCTCCAGAATGTGCCATATTTTTCAAATATGCTCCAAATGTGCTAAAATCTGTATAAGACTCTAAAAGACTCCAAAACACATGAAAGACTCAATAACAAAGATCTATATCATAGTTAAAAGGCAATAAAACCATGATATATCAGCAACCAAATTTCTTTGGTCAATATGCAACCATTTTAAGGTGTTATTCATTTTCGTATTTTGAATGATTTTAAAATTTATATAGAATTTACAAATTTATTGATTTTCAAATTTATTAATTGAATTTTAATTAATATTTATTAAGTCATATTTTTCCCTTGAATTTATGTTTTGTTATTTGTAATCTGGAAATCTTTCTAAATCCGTTCAAAACTATTGTAAAATCAAATCTATAACTAAATCCGTAAAACTAAATAACACCAAATTTCAACTATTATTAAAGAAATTATTACTTAAATTTTTAGTTTTATTAAAATTCACTAACCAGTAACCTCTATTAAAATTATTCACATGAACCAAATTGTTGAAATTGTTGTTGTTGACCAAAAAAAAAAAAAACCAAATTGTTAAACTTCCAGTTTCGTCCGACACTTATGTTTGTATAGTACATTGAGTATGTTATCTAAGCATCTTCGGCCCAAATCATAAAAGCACAATCCTCTATTCTCTTTGAAACCCATTTACGAAATTACTAGGTGGGTCTTGTACGTGCATAGCAATATTTTGTTAGAGTAATCAAAATTGGAAGTTATTTCCGTTATGAAATATTTTAGATTCATGAGATTTAGATCCCGGTGAAATGTATGGTTGATTGAATTTTTGGAGCGATTTATACTTTTTTCGTAGACCATCGTAATTCCAAAACCTCGATCATTATATCGCGCAAGCATTATAATTAGCTATCATTGGAGCTCTATAGCTACTTGTTGTTTGGCATTTTTTGAAACATTATTGTCACAATCACTAATCGGATCATCTTCTTCTTCTTCTTTGGTTAGTTCAGAAGCGGTTAGGGTTTCCTTGAGATTATAAATCTTTAAACAAAACAAAAAATTATATAAATCCGACTTAACCGACACTGTTTCTAAAATATACTGATTGACTGGTTTTTCTATATAAATCTCGTAGAGATAATATTGGATTAGTAAATATTACGTAATCTTTAAAAATACCATTTTGCCGATTTTTTAAAGGTAATTACTGTAAATCAGCAAAATTTTTCATTAAAGATAGATTGATAATTAACCTCGTGAGAATGAATCGTATTTTCACATCACAATTATCAGTTATATAAATAGATGACATCTAATTCGGCTAACACATAAAAATGATGCAAAGAGAACAATACTTTTGGTTATTCTACAACTAGCTAAGTAATTGTATTTGAGATAAACCAAAACGTATAGTACTTGAGTTTATATAAAAGCTTTTCGACTTAATGGATAACTTTTGTTAACGAAATAAAAATTGATTCAAATCAAAGCTATAAGAAAATGAAAATGAAAATAAGACCACACAAACATTGGGCAATCCTACATAAAACATGTGAATGACTAGCACCCCGTCAAATGGTCGAGTTCAAGGAATATACATTAGTAAACTAATCTTCTTCTTTTTTTTTTTTTTTTTTGACAAAAAGTAGTAAACTAATCTTGTATTGCATTGTAGTGTATCTAGATTAAACCTCAATACTATTGTATTATATAGGTCTATAATACAAGTTTAAGGTTATCAGGAACAGCTGCAAATCATAGAACTGCTACGACCCCAATGGTTAATATGTATATCGTATATATATAATGTTCTTCTGTTCATCTGCTTGCTCCACTGCGAAATCACCGATATGTTTTCGAATGGTTTATCGCTAATCAAATCGTTCTTCCTACACACATTCTATCTAGCTATACCAGTTGGTTGTATTCATAATCAGCGATACAAAGAACCTCTATACGAGGGACTCCAGTAGTCAGTTGTACTGTCATCTCCGTATGCGATTGAGGTGCAAGAAATAGGAACCAAACAAAGACCTCTACTCTTCAGGTCTGGATGTTTTGGTCCTCTTTTGTTGTGCTCTTCTCTGTCCCATCCTCCCCATGGATCCTAAAACAGTAAAACCAGACATATATACGATTATAATTGACTAAAGAAATATATTTCCTTATTTAAGACATCATTAGCAAGTATCTATTGGGAGTATATTTTAAAAAGATCCACTGATTTTTTCTCCTTAAAACGTACCTTAACTGATGAGTTCTTCATATAAGGAGTGCTTAGCAGCTGCATGATCGTACAAAAAAAACACCAACCAAATTACCAATCAAGATAATCAATTAAGGGCTTGCATATGTATGCAAAATCGTTATGTTTGTATTTTATTTAAAAAAAATCGTTATGTTTGTAATTTTAACGTGGATATATACATACATCATTTTACCTTTACTTGCTCTTGATAAAAATTTATGTACGTGATGGCCTCCTGAAGCACAGAAGCAGTATCCGTCTGCGAGGTTTTCAAAACAAATCTTAAAATTTTCGTTCATGTATCAAAAAAGGAATGTTAAACTAAGGAGCAATATATATAAATATATATATAAATAATCCAGGTGGAATTTTTTAATCTCTTTCTATTTTTCTCTCTACACCTTTCTTTCTAACCAAAACAAAAAATAGATTTGGTTACTTCTTCTTCGCTGCTCGGCTTTTTGCCGGCAACGCGAGAGGGAGATGGTTTCTCTCTCCCCTAAATAAGCAGCTGGTAAGCGAGGAGATGACGGAGGAGGCGGTCATCTGTCCTGGTGGTATTTGTATAGTGTAAAACCAGAGTGGCAAAGCGGCACAGCGGAGAAAGCACAGGTGTGAATCGAGCAGATCTTTTGAGCTCCGAAGCTGTTTGAGGGTGGCAGCATGACTAGCAAAGCAGAGGTTCTCCTCGTCTTAGTCGACTCTGTCGTCCCCGGCGGAAATCGTGGTTTTGGTTTGGTGGTGATTCCTAGTTTGCGGTGGCAAATTTTCCGGCGTCACGATGTCTTCGGGGTGCTTAATTTCTGCTAGAGAAAAGCGGCGTGAGCAAATATGAGAGAGGTTGGAGTCGTAGCAGGAATGGCAGCGGTGTGGCGATCAAGTTGATCATTTTTGTGGTTATCATCAATAAAGTGGTTAGAGAATTTGGTTGTTTTCATATCCGGATCCGAAAGATTTTTCGGTCCTACTATAAGGATTCGATCCTCTTCTTCTCTTTAGTCTAATTTCGGTTATGGACGTGAGTGTGATGCCGGCTTAATTCTCCTCGCCGAAAGGTGGTGGTGAGGCTTGGCAAGCTACGAGTTTCGGAGGTGTGGTTGGAGTCCATTCTCCAGGGTTATTCAACAGATATACTGGTGAGTCGCCAAACCATATACCTTATAACCGTCGATGAGGTTTCAGTAGGCGGCTCTTTTTTCTCTTTAACTTTTAATTTTTGGGTGAAATTATTCTTTAGGGTTAGATTCAGCTGGTTCAATTCAATTCCGGTTATTAAATTGTAAACTAGATCAATTTCCGGTTAGGGGTTATTATAATATAGTATAATATATTAAAAATAGAAAAATATATATATGAAAACTAAAAGGTACAAATAAATACGGTCCCTTTTTGAAGGCCCTTTTTGTAGTACCTTTCCAAAGGGGGACACAATTTGCTGTAGAGTGGTTATCTTGTCTCGAAGTTTGGCTTTCGGTAATTCCTGCCATTTTATTTTTGGAAAAAATATAAAGTAACGTCTTTTGTATATTTATTTAACCAATATTAGTTTCACAAAAACCACATTTTCCACAAAAAGATCATATATATATATACATGTATACACTAATACGTACTGACTACTGAGGTGCACACACAAACATAAATATATTATGTAGAGATTACCTTATCCGGCGAGAGTGTAGAGCGGCCGCCGCGCTTGGCCTTCTTAGAGACCTCATCGGAAACTTCATCACATGATCTTTTCTTCTTCCCGGTGTTTGTTGTTCCCAACCTCACAGTTGCCTGCGAAAATAGCTTCCAGTTTCGTGTTTAGCCTTCGGTGCACAGACTCTAATTGACAATTTAGCATAAGGCTAATGCATGGCGGAATAAAGAACCGTTTAATCAATTTTTGGAATGAGGTACGAAGAATGAATTCTAATGGTGAATTTAAGTCTTTCTAAACTAATGAAAAGCATGCAAATAGCAGCAAAAGTTCGATGAAAATCACATATTTGATGATATAAACATAATTCAAAAGCTCTTGTTCAAAAATAAACATAATTAATACTGTAGACGTACCAGAGATGCCATTTGATGCTCTTTCTTGTTAAACTCAGATAAGTTTAAGGCCTTAAAGCATGGCTTATACGACGGATTGATATCCGTTAATGGCCTGCTTAAACTTCTAGAACTTTCTATAGCACCATGAAACAACGAAACACCACCACTTAATCCATTATTGTAACAAAGATCTTCCTCATTTTTCACTTCCAACGCTTGTCTGTACATAGAAACGTCGTCGTTTTTCTGATCAAAGTGATGATGATGAAGGTTATGGTTCATGTCGGGATTATTCGGTGGGGCAAGCGACCAGTGTTTGCCTACGAGATCCGTCAACTTTGAAAGCCTTTGTTCACTATATTGATCGTACCTTACTTGGTTTGTGTCGTAGATCCAACCGTTATCGTTAGCGTTATCCCGGACTGGCTCAAAAGGTAATTCTGATGTTGTTGATGATGAATTGTTTCTTGAAGATGGCATGTGATTATGATGATGAGGATCCATCATTTGATCTCCTAAGCTTCTACCAGGCCTGTCCATTCATAATCATCATAATTCATCAATGTATAATATGTATAATTTTAAAAGTTACGGTAAATATATGCTCGATTGTATTAAGCTCTTCTACCAGGCATGTCCATTTATAAATTTCCTTTAGTCTAGTGGTAAAGGTTTTTTTTTGTTTTTAAACGTCGAACCATCTTGACCTAAGCCACGTTTAATCCGCTGGAAGGGAATTCCATAAAATTTTCTTCAGTCGGGATAGTCTGGCTTATATGGATAAATAAAACTCCTCGAAAACGGGCTTCTTTCGCTAAATAGTCCGCTCGGAGGTTCCTTGACCGTGGAATATGGCTAAGCTTAAAATCTTCGAAATTTTGTTTTAAGGAAGATAAACTTTCTAATTCGGACGAGAAGATTGGCCAATCTCCAAGTTCTTCAATCATCTTCACTAAAGAAGAACAATCTGTCTAAAAGTGCACTCTCGAGCATCCTCTCTCACAAAGGGAGGAGACTGCTCAAAGAAGGCCTTCTAGTTCTGCATGTAGCGCCGATAGGCTTCTTCGGTGGCCTTGTAATCCACTGATCTTCCGTCCCATGGAATCCTTATAGCACCATCCAAAACTACTGATAATACCAAGATCAATCCATTATGCATCGACCTGGCATATCAGGGTATGGGTGTTTATAAGGGGGGCGTTATGATCCAACATGTCCTGGGGAGTCTCAACCTCTTCTTCTACATCTTTTTCCTCTTCTTCTTCCTCCCGAGCTAATCTTCAACTCTCCACTTCGAGTACTGCGAGTTGGAAGGTGATTCTTGGAAAGATTTCTTTTCCGTTAAAAATTTCCGTCTAGTGGTAAAGGTTATTTAGTTCAAACCCTACTTTATTAAGCTCTTGTTCAAAAAAATATATGCTCGATTGTATTTTAAAAAAAAAAGTTCTTATGAATTTATGTGTAGTTTATATGCTATACTGTTTTTATTTCCGAAAATAAGGAACACTACATTTTAATGTTTTAAAGTATTTTTCAGAATTCGTAAACGTATACGAAATGATAATGGCTTTGATAGGTAAGTTCCCGAATGGTGGTATTACCTTTACATTTCTGTTTAAACGAATACACGTAGTTTATATATCATAAATTAAAATCTCTTTTGTTATAATAAAGTACATATTCGAGTGGCCAATAATAAAAGATGAATCATAAGCGCAAAATTATAGGCATACCCTCACCAATCAAACGTTAAATCATATGTGCGACACAATAATTCAAAAGAGCTAGCTACTAATTTACTTTTGTAAACCAACTTTTAGACCTCTCTTTTGTTTCTAATGTTTTCTTAGGGTCCGAATGGTGACCGCGGTTTTAGCTGTGCGGGAAAAACGGTTTTAGAGTACGGTGCGGTTCAACTGTGGTACTTGCGGATTGCGGGACAAGTGCGGTTTGTATATAGTAAGCGGTGCGGAATACATATTGATTGGTGAAAATTTATTTTCGGGTCAAGTGCGGTTTTCAGAATTTTTTTGATTAATTTGGTTTATTTGTGTAAATTTGATTGATTCGGCAAATTTTAGATAAATTCGGTTACTCTGAACTTGATTCGACTCAGTTTGGTAATGTTCTATTTAAAAAATAATTTGGTAGACTATTTTAAAATTAAATTGTAATTTAGTGTTAATAAATTTTAATATCCAATTTATTTAAAATAAGTTTAATGATACAAATGTATTTTTGTGCGGAAAAGGCGATTTTCGCCTATAATACGGTTCAATTGCGAAGGGTACAATTTTTGATTAGTTCAAGTTTGTTTAGTCGATTATTCGGATAATTTAGTTATTAAAAATTTTACCGAAATTAATTGAATAAACTTTGGTTCGTTTCAGTTCTCACTTAGTTTGATTATTTATAATGATAATCAAAACTAACCATTTTTTGGTTAAATTCGATTAAACCAGGTACATTTGGATATATTCGGTTAGTTTGGTTAATTCAGTTCGCTTTTAAAATTTTATAAATTTTGATTAAATTAGATATAATGATAACCAATTTTGTGTGTGTGTGTGTGTTAAAATTCCAACTCTAGGTGTTGTACACTCAGTATTAAATAAAATTTGCATGAACATATATGAGATATTTATAATATTATTTTTTTTTTTTTAACATAATGATATTTATAATATTATTATGTATTAACATTTGGGGTGTGTATATATTTACTTGAACCGTGTTGTGTAAACTGCAAGTAAGAACGCAGAAGTAATAGAAACATAATACACACGTAGAGAAGACGAATAAACGTATGTATACTTACAAGTAGGCAAGACTCCATAGATGATTATTAGAAGAGATGACATGGTCTCGGAGCAACTCATCGGAGGTGGAGGTTGGCTGATCCGGAGCCGAGGATGATTCAGCGGTTAGGTCAAAACGATGTGAAGCGTTTACAGTTGAGATCGAGAGATTGTCTCCTTCACAGCTTCCGTTTGCGTTTGAATTATTAGTAGTGTTACCGTTACTACTCTTATGGTAAAACGACGTCGAAATGGAGCTTGAATGATCATTATGGTGATGATGTTGAACATCATCCCACCATGATGAACTTGGAGTACATTCTTCCCTTATCATTTTCTTTTCTTCAAGCTTAGCTTTTTGTTGTTGGTTAAGAGTCTAGAGGATATGCGAATTAGAGAATATAAAGTGCATATATGAATATAATATTATCGGTGGTGGTGACAATATAATATGCGAGTGGGGTATGTCCACTAAGTTACGTTCAATATCATATACATATTTATAGAAATGTCTTTAAGCCACTGAAGTTACGTTCAATATCAATATAATATGCGGTCTGCGTAAGATGGAACTGTAAAAACGAGAAGAATAGATACATAAAACTTATAACACAAATCCACAAAACTATTTGTTTAATAGAAATTGTGTAACGCCCCGTCCGTCTTTACCGATGAGTCACCCATCCTTCTCCCGGGTTCGTGGATCCCACCCCTGTCCGACGGTCGGTGCGTTATTTTTCGTTGGCCCAACCGATTAATTTACTGACCCTACAATCACCCCCTGACCTTTTCCCATGTGTTTTGTCCTCACACACATGCTACCACGAGTCACTTCCCGGAAGGTCACCCATCCTAGGACTACTCCAGCCCAAGCACGCTTAACTCTAGAGTTCTTTCGGGCAAGTGACCGGAAAAGGTAAGTGCACTTGGTGATATAGGTAGCCAAATCAATTCATATAAGCCTCTCCGCATATACCACAAACCGGGATGTTACAATTCACCCACTCTCACAGAGCGCAACGCCCTCGTTGCGCACCAGGATCGTTATCCTTGACGTTGTGAGCCCTCACTGACTCCACATGCGTCCTCGGATTCGGCTCTGATACCACTTGTAACGCTCCGTCCGCCCCTACCGGTGAGTCACCCATCCCTCTCCCGGGCTTGTGGGCCCCACCCCTGTCCGACGGTCGGTGCGTTATTTTTCGTAGGCCCAACCGATTAATTTACTGACCCTACAATCACCCCCTGACCTTTTCCCATGTGTTTTGTTCTCACACACATGCTACCACGAGTCACTTCCCGGAAGGTCACCCATTCTAGGACTACTCCAGCCCAAGCACGCTTAACTCTGGAATTCTTTCGGGCAAGTGACCGGAAAAGGTAAGTGCACTTGGTGATATAGGTAGCCAAATCAATTCATTTAAACCTCTCCGCATATACCACAAATCGGGATGTTACAAATTGCATAAACATTTTTGTTAAAAGATGTTCAATCACATTTACACTCAGTCTTTACTGACTCGTCACTGACCAAATTCACAACTTAGGTATTTTAGAAAATTTCTTAAACAATCTTCCAACTTATTTAATTCGAATTATTTGACATCACACTAGCCGATAGGAACTGATTTCTACACTATCCAATCTTACATAATAAATAGCTATGCAAGTAAACCCACAACGGTTGCTCACATTAAACAATTGCTCTCTCTTTTCTTTCTGTATCGGAACCTAAAATATCCTCTTTCTATATATACTCCAACCTCAATAAGTTGAACATATAATTCAATATCTTTCCAGAATATTTTTAAATATTTTCTTCATTAAATCATTAATGATCTTTTGAGTTGATCCAATTTACTCCACACATGTTCTACAACGTCAATGAACTCTTCCCACATTTTACTCTGTTTCTTCACATTTTACACAAACGTAACCATTGTGTAACTTCATGATTATTTGGTGCTAACATGGATGTCAACTGAAGATGTTTTGACTTCTACATGAATTTATCACATTTTAAGGTTATTGGTTTTTTCTTCTATAACTAGACCGATCGCGAAATATGTTGTCATCAGTTAGAACTCTATACAAACTACACAATGCACATATAGTAGAAATCATATTTGGCCTCTAATCCAAAATTGGTAACTCATCTGGTAAATCAGTTGGCTATCCAAGGATATAGTGTCTTAGGTCACGAGTTCTACTAATAGTAACATGGAAGAAACCAACATACCCATTTTAACAGATTTATTTTCAATTATTTGCTAGAATCTAACCAATTAGTGTTCTTGAACACATTTCTTTATAGAGAGAGAGAGAGAGACTCGAAATCGGACTTGATATTTAGTCCAACTTATACTCCACAACCCACATACTCCTAAGATACGACTCCACAAAAGTAAAAACTAATAAGAAGTATTGTAACATTTCGATTTCTAATATGTACATAGATGTTTAAAGTAATTGATTTGACAATTTATGTCATTAAAGTGCAATTAGTTTTCCAGTTACATGTGTTGAGAAAACTTTATATAATTAAGCTTGTCTAAGCTGAATTTTTTTTTAAGAACTATTGGTATATTGAGAAGTCATTTTCGATATTATGTGAGTGAGGCAAAACACACAAAAATATTATATGATGATTACATGATCAGTAAAGAAGTCTTTCAAAATTTTCGGATTAACGCACCATATATGCCAGACATAGATGAGACCTACCAACTGAGCATAAACGTAAAACCCACAAACGGTGGCGGTCGAAGTGTTACAACTCTCCTGCTGCAAACCTACAAACTTGTTTCTTTCGTTCAAGTAATTGCTTTTAAGTTTATTTCGAGAGAAGCCAATTATTTGGTTGATTCCTCGCTACATTGGTTTTGACCAACTCTATTCTTTTGCCCCCCTGCTTTAATAAAGATGTTGATTCGCCGACCCAAAGTTTAAGAAAAAAATTTGATTGATGCTAAAACTACATGATGTTTTATTTGTGAGGAATATTTTGTTTTACCAAATTTGTGAGGACTTTGAGATAGCATTCACAGACGAAGGAAAAAATATCAAGACTCAAATGACAATGATTAAGAGTCTAATACCAAATATATATGTTGAATTCCTTTACAGGCATGTCGTACTAACACCTTTGTTAAGAATTGAGCTTCTCTTAGGGCGAAGGACGAGGTGAAGAGTGGGCAATAGGGTTTAATCGTTATACTTCTTTTTCGATGTCCAATTATTGTAAAAAGTTGGCCAAATGATGCCAAAAACATAACTTAAATTAACACGGATATGCTAATTAAATATGCAAGCGTGATTATTGATTAATACGTAATTATCTCATCTTTTCTTTTTCGTAACCAAAAGCAAGGGGCAATTTGGAATATTAAATGTATACTAGATTTTGACCCGCACTTAGAAAGTGCGGGTTAAATTTTCTTTACAAATTTTACTTTTTATTCATTTTGTTAATAGTAGTTTAGATTTTTAATTATGTAATTTAATTTTGATTATAATTGTTTAACCAACATTATAAACAGTGAGTTAGCAATTTAGTTTTTTTTAAAAACGAATTATGTGTTATTTGGAGGAGATATATCGTAAGGATTAAGAGATTAAAATAACGATTTCACATTATATATTTTAATCTGTGTTGTATCGTAAGATCATAGTTTGGAAAAACCTGCTAAAAAGTACAATCATAAAAACATCAATCGTAATATGTGTATATATATATATATTTGAAACAAAATAAAAATATATTAAAATATATTATAAATATATTTTGAATTAAATCATAAATTAGAGAATCTTAATTTATATATAATAGTTGATGTATAAATTATTCATTATATTATCAATTAATTTGTTTTGATTTTAATTAATTAGGAAAGTGGGACCCATTAGATTTTGGTTGTTTGGCTACATGTTTAGTAATTGTCTTGTTTGGAAACATGGATTGTAGAGATAATGTTGTATTCCCTAATTACTCTTAATGAAGGTTACAAATCATAATAATATCAAGGGTAAATTTCGGAAACAACATTTATGTACCATGGCAAACCTTCCTGTTTTAATAGATTAGATTTTGTGAGGTTTTAAATTGACAGAACAAAAAAATGTCAAATTTGTTGGTAAAAAATATAGAAGTAATTGCATTCATTATATATTTTTTGAAAAATAATAACAATTTTGTATTTTTGAAAATTTTATTGCTATTATGTATTTTTTTAATGGTAGCTAATAATCATTTAACTTTATTTTTTGTGTTGTAGTTATATATAGTTAATTCAACCACCTATCCACAAATCACCTTTTTATATATCCATCCGATTTTCTTATATTTCTTAATTATTTTCTTTTCTTTTACATTTTCTTTCTTATTTTATGACTTATTTTTTACTCTCCATTTTTTGAAGGTGGATAGGATAGGGGAGGTGATGATTCCGACAATATAGACCGCCAAATAAAGATAAAATAGGCCGATGTACCGGAATTGAAAAAAAAATTTGGACATAATACGGAATTGCAAACGGATAGTTTAGCGTAGATGCCCATAACATCCATCCACGTGGATACTACCATATCGCATGCTTAACAAGATGCTTACCATGTGTAAACGCTTATGATGGACAAAATGCTTAACAAGATGCTTAAATGTATGTTGGACGATCACATCTCATGCTTAACAAGATGGTTTAACATATGATGGACAAGATGCTTAACAAGATGCTTACCATGAGTAAAGGCTTATGATGGACAATAGTTAACAAGATGCTTACTATTGTGTAAACGTTTATGATGGACAATCGGTGGTCAAGAGTTAACATTATTGCGATCCGTGGACACAAAGTATAGGGTCTAATGGACAAAATTTGGTTAAGAGTTCAAATGATTGTGAATTTGTGGACATAAAGTAGATGTAAACCACTATTCATTCAAAAACAACATTTTCATTGGCACTTCCTACCCATGGTAAGCACTTTGCATATGATATGATCATTGTAGTATCCACATGGATGGATATTCATTCGCAATTTCCGTAGTATCCACATGGATGGAGCCTCAACTATTCATTCGCAATTCCCGTATTAAGTCTATTTTTTTTTGAATTCCGGTAGATCGACCGGTTCTAACTCCAGTCCGGATTTATATGACCGGAAACTTTATCGATTGCATGATATCCACCGTTCAAAAAATTTGGGGTAAAATAAATGTAAAAGTAAGAAAAAAAAGAAAAGAAAAAGAAAAGAAAAAACAAAAAATAATAAAAAAGAAATGGAGAGGTTATTCTTATTTATAAAAATCACGAGCCTAAATACGTATTTAAGTCTCAACATGCTTTGATTAGAAATTGAAGTTTACATCGTAAATTATACTCTGGTGCCACCGTGCCAGCTTGTTTGGTGACACGAAACCTAGCAAAAAGGGTTTCTATTCCATATTGGCCCCAACTTTTGTTTTTAAAGAAATTCAAAGTATTAATCAATAATCACGCCTGTATAATTAATTTACTAATTGTTCCTTGGTGCGCTATTTAGTTTCTCAGACATTCACCCCTTTTAATCCGAGTCCAACTCCACTCCAAAAGTTTCTTGTCTTTTGCGATATCCTTTTTATTTTCTTTTTCATATTTTAATAAATACCAAATTTTATGAGGTTGACTTTTGTTAAATCCATTACCATTTATTATTCGACTCTTTCTAGTTAATAACCAACCGGTAGCATCACGACCCAATCTGTTTTTCTTTTGGCCAAAACTTTAATCGAAACCATCAATTGGTATTTAACTATTTGTTATAGCCCTGGGCAATCGGATATCTAATCGGTGTTCGGTTCTACCCATTTGGTTCTCGTATATTTCAGTCTTATGCATAAAACTCCCAATCGGTGTGTTACAAAAAATTCGGTTCGGTTCGGTTCGGATCATATTAGGTTCGAATCGGTTATGTACTTCAATGTAAAATCCGAATAAATCTGAAATATTTTCGGGTATCAATAGGGTAATTCGGGTTTTTTATAACCAAAGTACTCAATATAACATTTTGTATGAGTAGTAGAATTAAATCAAATTTATAAATATCATAGTCTATTGAATGTGGCAGAAAGAGGTCAGCCACTTTGAGATTTTGGAAAGCATCTTGTTCATGTCACATAGGCGTACATTTCTCTTTAGTGGAGAGCCAAGCATCGTTATAGATGTTTATCGATGCTCCATCGCTGATAGCCCATCCTAGCTGAGTTACTAATAAGTCTTTTCCAGTTAAGACGCTTCTCCAGCCATGTGAGGCCTTAGCAAGGTCTGTACACTCTAGAAACGCTGCAGATCCGCAGTACTTTCCCAAGAGTGTCCTAGCCAATAAGCTTTGAGGCTCATTCAGGATTCTCCATCCGATTTTGCCAGCAAGGCTTCACTAACTCCTCTTATTTCTTTAATGCCCAAATCTCCCATAACTTTGGTTTTGATATCTTATCCCAAGAAAACAACCATATTTTCCTCTTATCCAACGAAGATTCCCACCAAAATTTTGTAAGTGTTGACTGCATTCTTTTTTTATAGGGATACTAGTAGTAGAAAGCAATACATTCCATACGAGGGCATGTAAGAAAAGACACTCATCAGCGTAGTTAGCTTGTCGGCAGTTGCAAGACATCTAGTTGATCATCTCATAGCTTTTGTCGGATCATGTCTACTATTCACGTAAGTAGACATTTCTTCTTTCTCCCAAAATGCTTAGATAGTCCTATATATTTCCCTACTCCACCTTCTCGAGTGATGTCAATAATTTGCATAACTTGGTTCTTTAACGCTTGAGGAATCCTCTTGGAGTTAGGAGATTGACGATTTTAGGCAGTTTATCTTTTGGCCGATACTGATTTATATAGGGCTAGGATTCCTTTTTAGATCAGTGGAGATCTATTTGCTTTGCAGAAAAATATTGTGTCGTCTACAAAGAGTAGATGATTGATTCTAGAAATTTTCCCCACCACTCTAATACCTTTTAGTTTTCCTTGTTCTTGAACTTTAATACACATGCATGAAAGGACCTCGCTACAGAGGATGAAGAGATATAAAAAGAGGGGTCGTATTGGTAAATGCCTTTGCTAGGTAATACCCTTTTGCGTGCTGATCCATTGATAATCAAAGAGTAGGAAACTGAGGTCACTGCATCACCCACACAATCCATTTATCATGGAAGCCTAATTTCCTAAGCATTGCTTTAATAAATCTCCACTCTAGACGATCATATGCTTTAGACATGTGTGTCTTAACTGCCATAGTACAGTGTGTTTTTGCCTTCGATTTTTTGCGGAAATGAAGCACTTTATGTGTTATGAGGACATTGTCAGTAATAGCCCTGTTTGGGACAAACGCCGATTGATTTTATGATATGATTGAGTCTAGGAGTGATTATTTATTCATGTAAGTATTTGAGATCACCATGTACAATGCGATAGGTCTGTATTCTGCTACTGATTTTTCTCCGATGACCTTATGATACTCCTGATAAAAGTGTCAACAATCGTTCTTGGCAAGGTGCCAGATTCAAAGAACTCATAACTTCCTGCACTAAGTCCCCTCCAATAACTTCTCAGTTAGTTTGGAACAAACTGTTGAGAAACCGTCACGTCCAGGAGTCTTGTTAAGGTGAATGTCAAAAAGATCTTCTTTAACTTTTACGGATGTTGGTATCTTAATGAGGTTCTAATTTGATTCCTCAGTGATTACATAATCCAGAGCTTTTCATACTCTTTCCTAAATGTTTACTGGTTCAGATCTCTCATCAATAAATAAGATGAGGAAGTAAGATTCTATGAACTTTTCAATTTGATCTTCTTCAAAAATTGGAATGCCTGAGCCATCTTTAGTGACCGAAAATTTATTTATTGCTTTCCTTCCTCTAGTTACTGCATGGAAGTAACTTGTATTCTTGTCGCCTATGTAAAGCCACAATTTCATGCTTCTCTGTTTCCAGAAATCCTTTTCAGCAGTGTAAGCAGACTTAAGTTCTTAATTTAGGTTTTTTATATCGGCTTCTATGGTTTGGGTTGACAGCCTTCTTTAATCGTTGTTTCAGCTCTTCTATACGATCGAGGCCATTGTTCTGGTTTTGCCTGTTCCAATATATCAGCGCTCCATGGATTTTGTCAACCTTCTCTTTTTAACAAGCAACCGAGTATTTCTGTCCAAGTGGTTTCTATAAGTTTCTTTACTTCTTCATTTTCCCTGAACCTTATGTTGTATTTAAACTTACCTTTTTCTTCTTTTCTTTGTAGGATCCATATAAGTTGCAATGGGCATGTGGTCTGATCCTTCATATCTAAGGTACTCACATCTAGCTTCTAGATTCATTTCTGCCCAAAGACTATTAGCTAGAGTCTATGCAATCTGAATTGGATAAGTTATTGATTTCTGATGGCCCACAAGGATAGTTTTTCACTAGTTTCTTTGTAGGATCCATATAAGTTGCAATGGGCTTGTGATCTGATCCTTCATATCTAAGATACTCACATCTTGCTTGTTGATAGGCTCAAAGTTTTAATCCTATTCTACTGCAAGTGCACAGTTATGCAATGTAGTACTTAGGGTATCGAATCCACAATGACTCACGGTCACACGATAGATTATATGCCGTCAAGTTAAGCTAAATCAAATCCAGAGAAAGCAGGAAATGAAAGCAAGTAAACAAGAAAGTTATTCAATAGAGAAAGGCGTCAGACTTAGGAAGTTCTCGGGAATTATGCTATGCTAGAAACTTAACTAACCGGATTCAGATTTAAAAGAGGTTTAATAACTAGAAACACAATGATTAATAAGTTAACTCTCGCTGAGATTATTTCTATATCTAGCAACCTAGCGATCCAAATCTCTTTGTGATCCTAGAGTTCTAAATAAGCATTAAGAACAAGTTCTATCGGTTCACAATTTTCCTAAACCAAATCTCTTTGTATCTAGTCAAATTGCTCACTCTAAGTTTGTTTAGATTATAACTCACACTCTCGTGCTGTTGTTAATTGTCTAAGATCTAAACCCTAGGTGATCAGTCTAGAATTCAGTATTAAGTACACTTAGGTGATGAACAATGGACGGTGAATCCTAATCAATCAATTATCAAACAAGCATAAAACCTTTGTGAGAATTCCTAAATCTAACTAGGTTACTAGTCAGACATATTAGTAATCAAACAACACATCATGAATAGAAAACCAAAAGACTTAATAAATAAAGAAAAAGGGTTCGAAATTCTTCTCTCAATGTAACAAGTAGCAAGAAACAGCCCTTCCAAATCTCTCAAGCAAGAACAAAGTTAAGAACAAGATAAAAGGTAAAATGAGTCTGAAAACCTAATTAAACTCTCTAAACACGTTTTGGGGTCAATTTAGAATTAAGGAAAACTTCTGGGCAATTCTGAAAATCTTCAAAACTTGTCTTCAACTCTCGAATATTGTTCTGTCGCGCTCAGTGTCGACCGACATCCAAGTCAGTGTCGGTCGACACTCAATCGTGGTCGAGACACCAACTTCAGCTCGTTGCACAAATCACCAGAAACGTCCTATAATCCTTTCTTTTGCTCCAAACGCAAGCTTACCTATAGAAGACTCAATAGACTCTAAAAACCAGGTTAAAGACTCAATATATACAACTATATCATGGTTGAAAACCTAGAAAAACCATGATATATCAACTCCCCCACACTTAGATCTTGCTTGCCCTCAAACAAGTAAAGAACCAAAGCATAAGAGAAGAGGTTTGAAAACACATAAAATCATTTCGTCTTAGGAACTTTCGCATTCACATTCACTTAGTAAACCACTGAAAACTTTCCTACAGAACTCAAGACCACAATGTACTTCCCCCACACTTAGCAACTGTCCCAAGTAAACTCCCAAATCAAGTTAGGACATTCAAGTTCACCACACTAGTCTCTATATACAATTAAGTGCAGTCTCACAGAGGGAGTATCAAATCAAAGGACACATGGACTCAACCTATTCAGTGACTGACCACCAAACTGTCGGTTTCTGGTTTCTTTCTTTTCCCCTTTCTCCCTTAGCACTGATTTTTCCACACTGGGTATCATTTTTTTTTATCAGTGCTCTTCCCTTTTTATTAGGGTTTAAACTTTGGATCTTTCCATGAATACACAGGAGGTAATAGGGGTCTCTACCACTCCCGTGACCACTTCGAAGCTACTAGCTTATCCTCGGTTTTTATCTGTTTTTTTTTTACTTTCAAAGGAGGGGAAAATCAGAAACCATACTTTAGAACAGGATCATAGGCCGTGCCAAACACATCAAAGGAATCCGGCCCAAAGATTACCAAGCCCCTAGGTGAGAAATTAAAGTCAAGATTAAGTGTGAGACTAGTGATGGATCCTCTGAATACCTGGTTAGATATGGGTGTCCTTGGTAAGTTGATCCGTTTGGGGTTTTCTAATAGTCATAGAGCTTCTGCAAGTTTGTCCAATGGTCACTTAGTTCCTCTTGAAGCGAAAAATTTCCTCGAAAAATCATAGTTTCATACAAATTTCGACTCAATAAAACAATTTTGAAAACTAGTGAAAACATGGGACTGGCTCTAAGAAAACAAAACACAATGTCAGTAGCCACCTCCCCCACACTTAAACTGCACTTTCCCTAGTGCAATTGTAGCATGAGATCGGTATAAAGCAAATTGGAACCATGGATATTTTGAGTAAAAAATCCGAACCTGTACACGGCCGGTGTCGACCGGCACTAAGCCTAGTGTCGACCGACACTGAGCCTAGTGTCGACCGACACTGAGCTCGTGTGAGCATACACAGGATGCTAAATATGTCCGTGGTTAAGATCATGAGTTAGCAATCAGTTTTCTCACTTGTTAGCTACGTTAGATCACTCAAAATCACATCAATAACAACAACAAAGATGCATAAACTCAAATAGTCATAGGTCCAAGCAAACACTACTGAAAAACTGACTCAAAAGATACATAAAAACTGACTCAAGAAAAGGAAAAAGAAAAACAAAACCAGTAGCAGCAACTGTCTAGAAGACTGGAGAGCCTCCATCGTCCATCTCCTCTGAGTCAACAGCCACCTCCATCTCGTCATCCTTAGAACTGATGTGCTTAGGAGCTGGTGCAGGTGCACGGCGTCGTGGTTGTGGGTGGTGAATGCGCTGAGACTGCTGGCAGGATATCTTGTGAACCGTCTTCCAGATGCCCTTGAGCACCTTTGCTGCCCACTTCTGGAATTGCGGTGGTGGCATGTCTTCTGCTGGTACGGGAAGCTCAGGAAACCCATAGGTCTCGTCTGGATCATCAGCATAGACAGGCTCATGCTCAGCAGCAGAAGCAGCAGCTCCAGAAGATGCGCCTCGAAGCACAGTAGCTCGGCGCGGGACAACTCTACAAAAGTCCACACTGGGCTGAAAAGAGAGCGAGAGAGGATCGTCCGTGATAGTCGTAATCTCGGTCGATGGGAGGGGAAACAAACGCTCGATGTTGGATGTATCCGTGAAGTACCACAAGAACTGTCTCCCACTGGTATCTCCCTTGATCCAGTGCATGCTCTTCAGATGTTGAAAGTCCATCGTGGACTTTGTGGTGCATCTAGACATCTGACTCCTGTCATTCCAAAAGTGGTCGAAAATAGGAGTGAGCAGACTTCCAACAGACTCTGTCTTCTTTAATTTCCAACCGAATGCTCGTGTCTTGAGGTCCTCCAAGTGATGGGAAAAAACAGCTCCCATGTTCACATCAGCCACTAAAAGAGCATCCTGATACACACTCTCATCAATAATATCTCCGATCCCAAAATATAGTAGCAGAAGCTCAGCTATTCGCATCATTCCCGGACCCATCTTGCACAATATCGTGTTGGCGAACAGACGGGCAAGATATCTCAAAACCGGGTGACGCACCACAGACTGTCGAGTGACCTGAGAGTCATAAATACCATTTCTAAAATGCTCCCAAAACCCTTGTACATCGGTCCACTTCTCGGGAAAGGTGACGCACTCCCTGGTCCGGTTAAATGAATAGATGTCTCACAACTCAGGGATAGAAATCATGTACCTCACCCCGTTGGCCATGAATGTTAACATCCCTTCAGAATCCTTCTTCACCACTTCGCTAGTGTAGTACACTCGGACTGTCGCCATGAACTGTCTGAGTAACTCCGGGTATAGATCGTAATACTTGGTACAGATGGTACCTAGGCCTATCACTCTCAGGATGTGCGGGATTTCTTGTCTGATCTTCAGCTTATTCATGGTAGTTGTACAAGCGATCCGTGTGGGCAGGAGTTCAACTTCACACCAGGCGTTGTAAAACATGGAGTCATAGTCATCCCACTGCTCCGAGATTGGCCTATAGATACAAGCAGTAGCCTTGGACTCTGTCGCAGGATCATTTGCGAAGCGTGTGAGCTCGAACTTAGTTATTTCCGCTCATGGCCATGGCGATCTGAGCCGCGTGTTTGAACTTGTAGCTCCAATGCATCTCCTGGGTCGTTTTCCGGGGTTCAGACAAGGTTATATCTGCAAGACAATATGCGAACAGTCGAAAAGAATGAGATTCAAACACACCAAAATTTCAAAGTCATAATATCATCAAATTGAGCATAGACAATCATCCACAATACTTATATCAATCATATTCTACTACCAACACACCCTATATATCCATAAATCAATCAAAAATCGAAGCTTTTTACCAGTGAACACGAACTAAAAAATGGAGATTCAGAGCCATACCTTCGCAGATCGATGAAATGGGTACTAGAAATAGATAGAGCACGGAAAAACAAGTGGAGTAGAGCTTTGAATCGTTGAAAATGGTGAATAAATGAGATTTGTGGCGATTTTTGAAAGATTTCGGCGAGAGAGAAAATGAAAAGGAAGAAGAAGACTGTCGGGTTTTAGAAAATCCGTACCTCGATTTCGTCGATGTTGACCGACATCAAGCTTGATGTCAGTCGACACTTACCTTTTTAGAACAAATCGCCCTCTGAAATCGACCTCGGTCGATTATCGTCCGTGCTCGAAATTTCTCGAATCGATGTCGACCGACATCCAAATGGAAATCGACCGACACTGATTCTGCAGTGCTACGGATTCTGCAAAACTTGACACAAAATTCCAAAAACAAAAGAAATCAAAATGCAAAACTCAAAATCCTAATATTTACAACTTACAAGTGGGTTACCTCCCACTCAACGCTTGTTTTAAGTCATTAGCATGACTTTGATGGGAGATTAGAATCCCGGTGGTTTCGACAGAGATTGCGAGTGTCTCTGCGAAAGTCTCCTCATACAAGGTGGAGAGTAAGCATTGTCAGCATGAGCTCGTCCAAGGAATGAGAGATTAGGACCATAATGTTTCCATGCAGTCGTAGCAGTGAAATCAGTAGAATCGAGTTGAGAAGACACGCACCTTTGCTTTGGTAAGGCTCTGATGTTTGGAGCTTTCTGCTTAGAAGCAGTTACAAGCTCTGAAGATGCTAGAGTGGAATATTGATATATCATGGTTTTTACCGGTTTTATGCCATGATATAGTTGTGTTTGTAGTGTCTTTTGTGTTATTTTAAAGTCTTTTACAGGTATAATCAGGTTTGGAGCTAAATTGGAGATAATGGAGCATTTTGGAGATTTTTGGAGTGATTGGCCGAGAGATAGAGTTCACTGTCCGAAACAGAGAAAGGTGTCGATCGTTGCACACCTGCAACGGTCGATGCACCAGCGAGATGGGCCAAAACTCGGCGGTTTAGAAGAATCAAGATATTGCACTTTGATCCAGAAGTTCCTGATATTTACAAAGAAGCCCCTGGCCGAGATTATACCTATATAATTAAGATTTTAGATACGCTTTACATTACGCTTTCATAATTAAGAGCAGAGGATTTTTAGAGCTATTGGGGCTGATCTGAACTTGTTACATCATCTGTATTTGGAGAAGATTTCGAACCCCTTTTACTCTTATTCTTTTATGCAATTTATTCATCATATGATTATGTTTTCATTATCTATGTCTGAGTAGATTCCTTGTTAGGTTTAGGGTTTCTCACATAGGATTTCATGACTTGCTAGACTTGTTCAATTTCAGTTAAGGATTCAAACTATATCTGTTCTTCAATTTAATTGTGCTTAAAGCTAGTTCTAACCTGATCAATTAGAATCTAGATCTTAGGTTGCTAAATACGTCACGGAAGTGGGGTTTAGGAATCTGAACTAATTAAATTGGGCAATTAAACTTTGCGCAAACGGAAGTTTGGTTTAGGATAATTGTGAACATATCAAACTTGGAATTAATGCTAGTTTAATCTGTTAGTTCTTGCAAACGAAAGTTTGGTTTGCTGCACTTAGACTTAGAGAATTATCGCAAAGGAATTTGGTTAATTCTATATCTGTGTTTTGAGTTCTAGAACTGTGCTTAATTAGATCCTTGCTGAATGAACTGTCTGCTTGTCTGATTTCCTGAGAACGCCCTAGACCTAGCGCTTTTAATTACTTGCTTCCACAACCGTTAATCTCTGCTACTGATTTACTTTCTTTCATTGCTTTTTAATTCAATTACATTGCTTTCTTCCTAGTTAAATTCATGTTCTTGAGCTATTGAATACCGGAGTCTCTATGGATTTCGATACCCTATATACTACATTGATATTGCTGTGCACTTGCAGTTTAGTATAGGGATTAAAACTCTGAGCCTATCAAGTTTTTGGCGCCGTTGCCGGGGACTCTTTGAGTCTTCGATAGGATCGAACTTAGGGTTTTTACTAGGATTTTTATTTTTGTTTTTGGTTACTTGTTTTTCTTGTTTTCTGCGTTTCAGGTACGCCTGATCGCCCTGCATCGATCGACACGGTCCTGAGTGTCGATCGTCACATCATCGAGCCTGCATCGATCGACGCTTCTCTTGCATCGATCGACACAAGGCGAAACCAGTGGTGCCGAGAGCTTGAGCATTTATCTGGGTATTTCTTGATAAAGCCTGTGATTCTGATTCGCGGCAAGAACGGAGTTCTACGAGACCAGGAAGGTCACATATGTAACGCGAAGGGTCAGAAACTGGATGGGGAAGGAAACCTCATCACACCAGATGTTGCCGTGGGCGCGGAACATCGACGAGAGGATGGTCACGAGAAGACACTTGCTGATTATAACAGACCAGATATATTCTATGTTAATCGGTCTGCGATTCGACCACCTCCGTTCACCAGAGCTGAGTTTAAGCTGAAACCTGAGTACTACGCATTGATTGGACAGTATCAGTTCCATGGTCTTTCAAGCGAGCATCCTATGGATCACATAGACACATTTGAGGAATTGGCTAGCAGTATCACGGCTGAAGGAGTTTCTTCTGATTATATTTTCTGTAAGCTCTTCCCATTCTCTCTTAAAGGAGATGCAGCTTACTGGCTGAGACAGCTAGAACCAGGATCTTTGACCACTTGGGAAGCAGTCAAGAAGGAGTTCCTTAGACATTTTTATGACGATGCGTTATCTGAGCAGCTTAGACATGATATCCTGACATTCAAACAGCAGCCTACAGAGCCTTTTAAAGCAGCTTGGATGAGATTCAAGATGTACCAGAGAGATTGTCCACACCATGGATTCTCTGAGGTACAGCTTCTGAGTGCCTTTTTCAGGGGTTTGGATTTTTGGTATCAGAGAGCTATGGACACAGGAAGTGATGGAAACTTCTATACCAAGACCCCAGAAGAAGCTAAAGAGCTTATTAAGAACTTGATGACTAGCAGTAGTGTCAAGAATGCTGACAAGGAAAGGCAGAGATCTAGTTGCAGAGATGATAGCTTGCAGATAGCTGATTTGAGGGACAAGGTGGATTATATCCACAACATGGTAGTAGCTGGAGAATTTGTAGAAGTTAATTATATTAATGAAGCTGATTTTCATGAACACACATCTAGAAGTCAACAGAGACAAGCTCCGAGATCGAATGGCTATTCACCTCACCAAGTTCCTCCCACTAAAGAGCAGACAAAGATTGAGTCTATGCTTGAGCAGCTACTACTTGGACAGAACAAGATGACGCAAGATCTGAATGGAAAGATGGACTTCATGTATCAGGATCTGAGTGGAAAATTGGAATCTTTGACAAGCAGAGTTGACAATCTGGATGCTAGGATGACGCAAGTGGAAACCAGTATACAGACAGAGCATGTTAAGGCAGCTTCGGCAGAAGAAGAAGTTGAGCAGAATCGAGAAATTGAAGTTCTGGAACTGGAAAATCCGAGAAAAATTCAGAATGTTCGCCTTGCATCGATCGACACAAATGTGCATCGATCGACACATCCTGCGAGAGTCAATGTCGATCGTCACCATTTCAGCAACGATCGACACCATGGGCGTGAGCAGCCAAATTTCCCAGAGAAACCAAAAGCTGATACAGAAAGAGCCTACAAACTGAAGATTCCTTTCCCTAGGAAGTCCAAGCAAGAGATTAAGTTGGAAAAATGCATGGAGATAATGAGAGAAAAGCTAACTGACACTCCATTGATTGATGCCACTAAGACCAATCCCATGATGAAGACATGTGTTACAGACATCCTCTCTAGCAACATGACTGAAGAAGAAGGATGCTTGATGATCTCAGAAGTATGTGATGCTGTTGTTAATGGTAGGGTTCCTGAGAAGCTAAAGGATCCAGGAGGTTTTATGATAGACTGCTCTATCTATAGAGACAGATTTCAGAGGGCATTATGTGATCTCGGCTCAAGTATAAATCTCATGCCGTACTCTGTGGCTGTGAGATTGGGACTACTGAACTTCCAGCCTACTAGGATCTCTTTAGTTCTAGCTGATCGATCAAGAAGACATCCAGAAGGGATTCTTGAGAACATCCCTCTTAGAGTTGGAAATTACTTTATTCCAACGGACTTTATGGTACTGAAGTATGAGATTGAGCCTGATGATGCTCTACTGCTTGGTAGATCCTTTTTAGCCACTGCTAGGGCTGTGATTGATGTACGCCATGGATTGATTGATCTCCACCTGGGAGATGAGCCTTTGCAGTTTAAGATGGATAAATTGAAGAAACCCACCATTGATGGACAGAGTTTCAGCATTGATACAAAATTAGAAGCTGAGATTGGAGAGAAGAAGATGGCGGTTCCTCTTGAACCTGCTCTAACATCTTCAGTACCTGCAACTGCTCATAAGCAGAAAGCTCCAGACATAAGGTACAAATCACCTAAGCTTAAACCTTCTGACCACATTATTTTGAATACATGACAACGCAGTAGACCGCCCAAGCTTCGCTCCCGCCCTGATTCTGATTACTCATTCCTTGGGAGATCTCATGATCTGAGTGCTTATACGCCACCTTGGATGAGGAGACATTCACAGAGACACTCAAAGTCTCTGTTGAAACCGCCATGAGTCCGATCTCTTTCTGATAGGTCAAGCTATTGACCTTAAACAAGCGCTGGGTGGGAGGCAACCCACCATTAGGTACTGGTGTTTTTCTACTTAATTTTTGGTATTTTTGTTAGGATTTTACGTTTGTTTTTGTTTTTGGTGAGTTTATGTTTGCAGGTCTCGGACAAAATCGCAGTGCAACGATCGACTCACTTCTGTGTCGATCGTCACAACACGAAAGGAATCGCATTGCAGCGATCGTTGCGCTCTTGAGCAACGATCGACCATACACGAAAATCGCCAAGTAACGGTCGATGCACTTAGTGCAACGATCGATGCCTGAGCGACAGAGGTAACCCGACAGACATAATTTCATCTTTTCAATTTTTTATTTTCTTTTTACCGATCCTTCGCTGGACACTACTGGGGACAGTGTGTCTTAAGTGTGGGGGAGGTGCTACTAATGATTATCTTTCTGTTTTCTTATGAGTCAGTTTGTTTTTCATAAAAAAAAAAAAAATTTGTTTTATTGAGTCAAAATTGTTTAAGTAAGAAACTATGATTTTCTGAGAAGATTTACAAGACTTGCAGGGAATGAAATGACCATTGGGATGAAGTTGCAGGATCTATCTCTGACTATTAGAAAACCCAGACACAGATCAACCTACTGGGAACACCCATATCACTTCAGGTATCAGAGGATCCTTTTACTGACTTCAATTTAATACTGACTTAAATTTCTCACCTAAAGGCTTGGTATACTCTGTGTCGGATTCCCTTGTTAGTTCTGACACAGCCTGTCAACCTATCCTATTTAGTTCCCTTCTCCCCTTCTATAAAGTAAAAAAAAAAAAGATAATAAACTGAGGATGAGTTAGTAACTCCGAAGTGGTCACAGAAGTGGTAGAGACCCCTATTATCTCCTGTGCGATCCATGGAATGTGTCCAAAGTACACCCCATAACGGGAAGAACACTGATAAAAAAAAAAAATGATACCCAATGGGGAAAAATCAGTTGTTAAAGAAGGGAAAGAGAAGAAAGGGACTAGAGAAAGATAGTATGGTGGTCTAGAGCTGAAAAGGTAAAAATCCATGTGCCCTTTGATCGATACTCCTTAGGTGATACCGCACTTAAATACTTGCAGAAGTCAGTAGGGAGAATTTGAATGCTTGAATGTGATTGTGGAGTTTACCTAGGACAGTTGCTAAGTGTGGGGGAAGTACATGTTGGTCTTGATATCCTGTGATTGATTCTTTCAGTGGTTTACTAAGGGGAATCTGAGTATTGTAGCTTCTAGGATGAAATGAGTTTCTGAAAGTTTTCAAACCCCTTCGCCAAGCTTTAGTTCTATGTTTTGCTTGAGGGCAAGCAAAGGCTAAGTGTGGGGGAGTTGATATATCATGGTTTTTACCGGTTTTATGCCATGATATAGTTGTGTTTGTAGTGTCTTTTGTGTTATTTTAGAGTCTTTTACAGGTATAATCAGGTTTGGAGCTAAATTGGAGATAATGGAGCATTTTGGAGATTTTTGGAGTGATTGGCCGAGAGATAGAGTTCACTGTCCGAAACAGAGAAAGGTGTCGATCGTTGCACACCTGCAACGGTCGATGCACCAGCGAGATGGGCCAAAACTCGGCGGTTTAGAAGAATCAAGATATTGCACTTTGATCCAGAAGTTCCTGATATTTACAAAGAAGCCCCTGGCCGAGATTATACCTATATAATTAAGTTTTTAGATACGCTTTACATTACGCTTTCATAATTAAGAGCAGAGGATTTTTAGAGCTATTGGGGCTGATCTGAACCTGTTACATCATCTGTATTTGGAGAAGATTTCGAACCCCTTTTACTCTTATTCTTTTATGCAATTTATTCATCATATGATTATGTTTTCATTATCTATGTCTGAGTAGATTCCTTGTTAGGTTTAGGGTTTCTCACATAGGATTTCATGACTTGCTAGACTTGTTCAATTTCAGTTAAGGATTCAAACTATATCTGTTCTTCAATTTAATTGTGCTTAAAGCTAGTTCTAACCTGATCAATTAGAATCTAGATCTTAGGTTGCTAAATACGTCACGGAAGTGGGGTTTAGGAATCTGAACTAATTAAATTGGGCAATTAAACTTTGCGCAAACGGAAGTTTGGTTTAGGATAATTGTGAACATATCAAACTTGGAATTAAAGCTGGTTTAATCTGTTAGTTCTCGCAAACGAAAGTTTGGTTTGCTGCACTTAGACTTAGAGAATTATCGCAAAGGAATTTGGTTAATTCTATATCTGTGTTTTGAGTTCTAGAACTGTGCTTAATTATATCCTTGCTGAATGAACTGTCTGCTTGTCTGATTTCCTGAGAACGCCCTAGACTTAGCGCTCTTAATAACTTGCTTTCACAACCGTTAATCTCTGCTACTGATTTACTTTCTTGCATTGCTTTTAATTCAAATACATTGCTTTCTTCCTAGTTAAATTTCTGTTCTTGAGCTATTGAATATCGGAGTCTCTGTGGATTTCGATACCCTATATACTACATTGATATTGCTGTGCACTTGCAGTTTAGTATAGGGATTAAAACTCTGAGCCTATCAAATATTGAGAAACCACTATCTTCTCTTCTCCAGGATCAGAAACTGGAACCTCTCTAGTCTGAGTTTCATGTTCATCTTCAATGCTAAAGGTTTGACCATCGATTTTTGGCCTTCGCAGCATATCCATCTCAAAGTGTAGAGGCTCATCTCCCAGATGGAGATCAATCAGACCATGTCTTACATCAATCTTCGCTCCAGCTGTGGCTAAGA
Organism: Orychophragmus violaceus; assembly: GCA_030180135.1. Taxonomy (NCBI): domain Eukaryota; kingdom Viridiplantae; phylum Streptophyta; class Magnoliopsida; order Brassicales; family Brassicaceae; genus Orychophragmus; species Orychophragmus violaceus. The sequence goes on from CM058229.1 coordinate 30,975,012, forward strand.
AAGGTCTTACCAGTATTAGGGATTCATCCGGCTCACCGTCGTATTTCAGAACCACAAAGTCTATTGGAACTAGATAGTTTCCAACTCTGACTGGGACATCCTCAAGAACTCCTTCTAGAATCCTTCTTGACTGATCAGCTAGGACCAGAGAGATCCTAGTGTGTGAAAACTCTGTCATCCCCAGTCTCTTTGCCACAGAGTATGGGATGAGATTTCCAGCGGCTCCTAAATCACACAAAGAACGCTTGAAGCTATTCTCAAAGATGGAACAACTCAGCACAAATATACCAGGATCTGGTAGCTTTTTGGGGACTTGATTGAGCAGCACGTCACTGACTTGCTTAGGAAGCACTACTACCCATTCCTTCAGTACCTTATCCATAGGCAGCATCATCTCTAAGTACTTCTGTACACAAGGATGATAGGGTGATGTGTCAAGTTGTGGATCTTCTCTCAACTTCTTATCCATCACTTCCAGCTGTTTAGCTTCATCAAGCTCTTGTTGAGATTTCATTAATACCTTAGGGAAAGGTACAGGAGGCTTATGGTCTGTTTCTTCGGCAATAGCACAAGATGTTGGCAAATATGGCTCCTTACGCTCTTGATGTCGACCGACGTTGAACTGATGCCGGTCGACATTAGTCAACTCACTACTGATGTTGATTCCGAAATCGACCATGCTCGATTTCCATTCGTCATGAGAACTCGAAATCCCGTTTGAAAGTAGATGTCGACCGACATCAAAGTCGAAATTGATTGACACTGGGATTTCAGTCTCGGGTTTTTCAGCATCTTCAATAAGTTCAGCAGTCTTAATCTCAAAATTCTCTCCTTGACTTGACCCATCATCAATCTGAACTGACCAAGCCTTAATGTGGGTTTCCATGAAACTCTTTCCCTTGACTGAGCTTGAAATTTGGTTCACTTGTGTGTCCAACTACTTTATGTGAGTTCTCAAAGACTCAAACTTCCCATTAAGATCTTCATACACATCATCTAGCTTCTTGTTGAAATCCACAGTGACCTTCGTCTGACCCTCCAGAAACCGCTCTATCATGGCTTCCCTCTTGCTCTCATGAACATTAGCAGTAGGAGGTGTTTGATAGGAAGATGATCCATAAGTCCTCTGATAAGAATTACCTTGCTGAAAAGGTTTCTGGTAACCAGCATTCTGACCATATCCAGAAGAGTTCTGGTTGCTTGTGAAAGCACTCTTCTGTCCACCATTAAAGAACTTTTTACCTTTCTGATTCCCAAACCTGTTTCCTTGGAATCCAGAGCCACTGATGTAGTTCACATCCTCTTCTTGGCAGCCTTCTTCAGCCTCAAACACTTCAACTTCTTAAGAAAAGTGAACAGCCTTCTTATTAGTCAACAAGCTGTGAACAGTGTTCAGCTTGTTCCTGATATCATTAATCTGCAGATCATCAATATTCTCAAATATCAGAATATCATGTATGTGCTGATCTTAGCGAGCATCATCATAAAAGTGTCGCAGGAACTCTCTCTTCACAGCATCCAAAGTAGTTAACTTCCCATGTGGAAGTTGTTTCAGCCAAGCAGCAGCCTCTCCAGCAAGAGAGTATGGGAAAAGTTTCAGATACAAGAAGTCATATTCCACCCCATTGCACTTCATTCCAGTGATGAAGGCTTCAAAATCCTCAATGTGGTCCATGGGTTGCTCATGTGGGAGACCATGGAAGGGGTGCTGTCTCAACATAGAATAGTAGATAGTCTTTATCTCAAAGTCATTCCTATCAAAAGAAGTAGGAACAATTGCTGACCGGTTAGCGAAAATCTCATCGGGACGGTTGTAGTCAGCAAGAGTCCTCTCAGCAATAACCATCTGCCCCTGCCCTTGAGGCGGTTCAGGCGCAAGTTCAGGGATCACATTCCCCTGGGCATCAATCCTTTGCCCGTCATCATTGTAGGCGTTGTTCTGTTGGTCTCTCAGAATATCCCCAGAATGAGGTCTCAGAATCAAACGATTGTTCATCATTATTTTTCTTTGACCCTTTCTGTTCGTTCTCTAGTCTAGCAAGCTCCTCAAGTCTGAGGTTCATAAGTTCTTCGCTCTGGTTGCTTCGAGTACGTCGACTTGGCATACACTGATCTCAAAACACTGTTCTGAGGTCGATGTCGAGCGACACTGGTGAAGGAATCGGTCGACACTGAATGCGTCTGTCGAATCCTGCAGCAACAAAAACAAGCCAAACAAGAGAAAAATCAGTAACAAAGTAAATAAAAACGAACTAGACTCAACTCTAAAACAAAATCTATCGGAGAACTCAGTTGAGTCCCCGGCAACGGCGCCAAAAACTTGATAACTCAGAGTTTTAATCTAATTCTAATGCAAGTGCACAGTTATGCAATGTAGTACTTAGGGTATCGAATCCACAATGACTCACGGTCACACGATAGATTGTATGCCGTCAAGTTAAGCTAAATCAAATCCAGAGAAAGCAGTAAATGAAAGCAAGTAACAAGAAAGTTATTCAATAGAGAAAGGCGTCAGACTTAAGAAGTTCTCGGAAATTATGCTATGCTAGAAACTTAACTAACCGGATTCAGATTTAAAACTGGTTCAAGAACTAGAAACACAATGCTAAATAATCCAACTCTCGCTGAGATTATTTCTATATCTAGCAACCTAGCGATCCAAATCTCTTTGTGATCCTAGAGTTCTAAATAAGCATTAAGAACATGTTTTATCGGTTCACGATTTTCCTTAACCAAATCTCTTTGTATCTAGTCAAATTGCTCACTCTAAGTTTGTTCAGATTATAACTCACACTCTCGTGCTGTTGTTAATTGTCTAAGATCTAAACCCTAGGTGATCAATCTAGAACTCAGTATTAAGCACACTTAGGTGATGAACAATGGATGGTGAATCCTAATCAATCAATTATCAAACAAGCATAAAATCTTTGTGAGAATTCCTAAATCTAACTAGGTTACTACTCAGACATATTAGTAATCAAACAACATGATAGCTCGTAAAGTTTTAATCCTATTCTACTGCAAGTGCACAATTATGCTATTGTAGTATTTAGGGTATCGAATCCACAGGGACTCTAGACTCTTGCGATAGATTATAGAATTTCAGGTTAAGCTAGATAGCAATAGAGAAAGCAGTAAATAAAACAGCAGAAAAATAAATAGATCGGTTTGTAAGCAATCAGGGAAAAGCGTCAGGTCAAGGGAGTTCTCAGGAAATCAGGAACACATGCAATCAATCAATCGAGATCTAATTAAGAACTGTTCTAGAACTGGAATCACGGAAGTATAAGAAGCCAACTTTCGTTGTGAATCCTATCTATGTCTAACAACCTAGCAAGCCAACTTTCGTTGCGAATCCTAGAGTTCTAAACAAGCATTAATCTCAAGTTCTTTCGTTTACAATTCCTCTAAACCAAATTTCTTTGCGAGTAGATGAAATTGCTCATATAGATTCTTTCTAGCTAATTAACCAACTGTCGTTGTGGAAATCAACCTAACATCATAAATCTGGGTAGCTACTTCAGATTAAGCAGTAAGAACAACCCTAGATGAAGAACTAACAGATATGAATCCCTACAGATTGATCAACCTATAATTCCATGAAATCTCTTGTGAGAATCCCTAAACCTAACAGGTAAACTACTCAGACATGATCATCGAAACATAAGACATCATGAATAGAAAACCAAATAGCATATAATAAAATAAGGAACTGGGTTCGAAATCCTCTCTCTTTCAAGAACAAGATCAGTCTCTAACTCTCTCTGAATGTAAAATAAAGCGTAGCCTAAACAATGGCTTGAAACCCTAATATATAAGTCCAAACACGTTTTTGGGCCTTTTTGCAAGTCTAGGAAGTTTCTGGGCAAAAACTGTAATTTCTCCAAAATGCAGATTTTTGGGCGCAGAACCCTGGAATCACCTTGCGTCGACCACTGCACAGACTGCGTCGATCGTTGCAAGGTGATTTCGCAGCCAGTGAACTCTGTGAGATCTCTAAACAGTGCAGAATTGACCCAAATGCTTCCAAAACGTCCAATTAGGCTCCAAATGTCTTTAAACCTGTAAAACACCTGAAAAGACTCCAAAACATAATAAAAGACTCGATAAATAAGACATACCATGGCTAAAATCCCTAAAATCCATGGTATATCAACTCCCACACACTTAGATTTTGCTTGCCCTCAAGCAAATAGAAGACCAAGATGAGGAGAAGAATTTTGAAAACATCAGAAACTCGTTTCATCGTAGAAGCACCACACTCAGATTCGCCTTAGTAAGCCACATAAAATGAACCTGCAAACATGAAGACCAACATGTACTTCCCCCGCACTTAGCAACCGTCCTGAGTAAACTCCACAATCACATTCAGAGCATCCAAATTCACCATACTGACTTCTATAAGCTATTGCGTGCGGTCTCACCTATGGGGTATCGATCAAAGAACACATGGACTCTTTCTCTGTTAGCATCTGACCACTCAATTGTTGCTTCTGGTCCCTTTCTTCTCTTTTTCCTTCCTTAGCCCTGATTTTTCCCTACTGGGTATCATTTTATTTTTTCTATCAGTGCTTTTCCCTTACTGGGGTATACTTTGGACATGTTTCCATGGATGCACAGGAGGTAATAGGGGTCTCTACCACTCCCGCGACCACTTTAAAACTACTAGCTTATCCTCAGTTTATCTCTTTTTTTTTTTTACTTTCAAGGAAGGAGAGAAGGGAACCATAATCAGACAGGTTTATAAGCTGTGCCAGAACCAACAGAGGAATCAGACTCAAAGTATACCAAGCCCATAAGTGAGAAAATTAAGTCAAGTTAAAGGTGCGAAGTCAAGTAATGGATCCTCCGAATACCTGAAGTGATATGGTGTCCTCAGTAGGCTGGTCTGTGTTCGTTTTCTAATAGTCATAGATCATCTGCAAGTCATCCAATGGTCACTTAAGTTCCTGCAAGTGTGGTAATCTCCTCAAAAAGTCCTTGTTTCCTACTCAATTTGACTCAATAGAATAAATTTGGATTGAATCTAAGAAAACAAAAGCGTGCGTCACTAGCTACCTCCCCCACACTTGAACTACACTGTCCCCAGTGTAATAAAAGCATGAGCTTGGTGAAAACAGATAATCAAATTGAAAAGAGTGAAAAATCCAGAGTTACGTACCTCTTGTCGCATTGTATCGATCGATGCTCAGGACTGCATCGATCGACGCAAATCGCATTTTCTCAACTCATTCGTGTTCGATTTGTGTCGATCGACACACAGGGCCGTGTCGATCGATGCTAGGCGATTTTTGACCTGTTCTCTCGTCTTAAAACACCAAAACGAAAAATCAAAGTAACAAACACCTAAAAATGAAAAATAAAGACGAAAATTGACTCTATAGTGGGTTGCCTCCCACTCAGCGCTTGTTTTTAGTCATTAGCTTGACTATGGAAAGGAGATCGGACTTATGGGGGATTCAACAGAGATTTTGAGTGTCTCTGTGAATGTCTCTTCATCCAAGGTGGCGTATAAGCATTTGCATCATGAGATCTCCCAAGGAAAGAGCGAAGAGCACCAGGGTGGGAGCGAAACTTGGGTGGGTATCTGCGTTTTCCTGCAGTCACATCAAATGAATTAGTAGCTTTAAACTTAGACGATCGATACCTTTGATTTGGTGGGAATGAGATGTCTGGGGTTTTCTGCTTAGTAGCAGTTTCAGGTTCTGAAGATGTTAGAGCATGTTCAGAATGAACAGCCATCTTCTCTTCTTCAACAGGAATCTCTGGTTCCACTTCAACACTGAAACTTTGTCCATCAATGGTGGATTTCTGCAGCTTATCCATCTTGAACTGCAAAGGCTTGTCTCCCAGCTGGAGATCAATCAGTCCGCGCCTCACATCAATCACAGATCCAGCAGTAGCTACGAATGATCTACCAAGTAGCAGAGGATCATAAGGCTCAAAATCATACTTCAGCACCACAAAGTCCGTCGGAATCAAGTAGTTCCCAACTCTGACTTGAACGTCCTCAAGAACTCCTTCTGGATACCTCTTTGATCGATCATCTAGGATAAGAGAGATCCTAGTAGGCTGGAAATCCATCAGTCCTAATCTCACAACCATAGAGTATGACATGAGATTCACGCAAGATCATAAATCACACAGAGAACGCTTGAATATGTCCTTAGAGACGGAACAGTCTAGCACAAAGGCTCATGGGTCTGGTATCTTCTCTGAAATCTGAATCAGCTTCTTTTCAATCACTCTTATGAATTTTAGCTTCGTCTAGCTCCTGTTCAGACAGTTTAGGAGCCTTAGGATATGGCACATAGGGCTTATAGACTCGTTCTGGGACAGTTACAGGTCTCTGGTCACGTCTGCGTTCTGTGTCGACCGATGCACGATGTGTGTCGATCGACACAGGGCGATTATGGTTAAATTTATCAGACGGATCGGGGGTGCATCGATCGAAACCAAGGGTGTGTCGATCGACGCATGTCTCAGACAGACAAAATTCATCCGGAAAATCCGAGATTATGCTCTCTTCTTCTTCTAGCAAGTCAATATCATCCCTTATGACCACAACATTAGCGGATCTGTTCTGTTCAGCTCTTCCTGATCCATTTTGCCTCTGTATTGCTTGAGATGTCTGTTGGATTTGGACATCTATCTTCTTCACATGTGTGCTCAAAGATTCAAACTTCCCATTCAGATTATCATACACATCATCCAGCTTCCTATTGAAGTCTACAGCAATCTTAGTCTGATCTTCTAGCAACTGCTCTATCATTTCTTCCATCTTGCTCTCATAAGCACTAGCAGCAGGAGGTGTCTGATAGGAGGATGATCCATAAGTCCTCTGATAAGAATTACCTAGCTGAAAAGGTTTCTGATATCCAGCAGTCTGTCCATATCCAGAAGAGTTCTGGTTGCTTGTGAAAGCACTCTTCTGTCCATCATTAAAGAACTTACCTTGCTGATTTCCAAAACTGTTCCCTTGAAATCCAGAGCCACTGATGTAGTTCAATTACTCTTCCTGTCTTTCCAGTAACTGCTCCATCATACTTATCAGCTTATCAGACTGCATATTTTGAGGAGGAACATGCTGATATGATGAAGATTCATAATCTCTGGTGAATGAATAAGAACCATAGTCTTTGCAGAATGAGTTATTCTACTGATTTTCCAACATCCGTTCCATCATTCCCATCATCTTACGCGATGTGTCGATCGATGCAAAGTAGTGTCGATCGATGCAAGGCGCGAAGATGTGACGATCGACACACATGACCGTGTCGATCGATGCAAAGCGATTACAGGCGTACCTGAAACGCAAGAAAAAGAAAAAAATTAGTAACCAAAAACAAAAATGAAAAACCTAGTCTAAACCCTAAGTTCAAATCTATCAAAGACTCAAAAGAGTCCCTGGCAACGGCGCCAAAAACTTGATAGGTCGTAAAGTTTTAATCCTATTCTACTGCAAGTGCACAGTTATGCTATTGTAGTATTTAGGGTATCGAATCCATAGGGACTCTACACTCTTGCGATAGATTATAGAATTTCAGGTTAAGCTAGGTAGCAATAGAGAAAGCAGTAAATCAAACAGCAGAAAAGTAAATAGATCGGTTTGTAAGCAATCAAGGAAAAGCGTCAGGTCAAGGGAGTTCTCAGAAAATCAGGAACACAGGCAATCAATCAATCGGGATCTAATTAAGAACTGTTCTAGAACTGGAATCACGGAAGTATAAGAAGCCAACTTTCGTTGTGAATCCTATCTATGTCTAACAACCTAGCAAGCCAACTTTCGTTGCGAATCCTAGAGTTCTAAACAAGCATTAATCTAAAGTTCTTTCGTTCACAATTCCTCTAAACCAAATTTCTTTGCGAGTAGATCAAATTGCTCATCTAGATTCTTTCTAGCTAATTAACCAACTGTCGTTGTGGAAATCAACCTAACATCATAAATCTGGGTAGCTACTTCAGATTAAGCAGTAAGAACAACCCTAGATGAAGAACTAACATATATGAATCCCTACAGATTGATCAACCTATAATTCCATGAAATCCCTTGTGAGAATCCCTAAACCTAACAGGTAAACTACTCAGACATGATCATCGAAACATAAGACATCATGAATAGAAAACCAAATAGCATATAATAAAATAAGGAACTGGGTTCGAAATCCTCTCTCTCTTTCAAGAACAAGATCAGCCCCTAACTCTCTCTCTGAATGTAAAATAAAGTGTAGCCTAAACAATGGCTTAAAACCCTAATATATAAGTCTAAACATGTTTTTGGGCCTTTTTGCAAGTCTGGAAAGTTTCTGGGCAAAAACTGTAATGTCTCCAAAATGCAGATTTTTGGGCGCAGAACCCTGGAATCACCTTGCGTCGACCACTGCACAGACTGCGTCGATCGTTGCAAGGTGATTTCGCAGCCAGTGAACTCTGTGAGATCTCTAAACAGTGCAGAATTGACCCAAATGCTTCCAAAACGTCCAATTAGGCTCCAAATGTCCTTAAACCTGTAAAACACCTGAAAAGACTCCAAAACATAATAAAAGACTCGATAAGTAAGACATATACCATGGCTAAAATCCCTAAAATCCATGGTATATCACAACACTGTAGGATTATGTGTGTTCATGGTTTAATTCATCAGATTACAACCTAGCACATAATCAACTAGGATCTAGGTGATTTGCAGTTGAATCATAAACAGATCATAATCATTACCTTATGATTGCAGCGGATTGATCAAAGGAATGAAGAGATCACAGAGAGCTGATGATAACCGGCTCCTCCTAGGTATCCACACGCTTACAAGCTACTGGATCAGGCTGCTAGACCAAGTTGGAATCAACAGAAAGAGAGAGGACGGCTGAGGCCTGGAAAATCGCATAGGGTTAGGGCTTAATGGCGCCTCCTCTTCCTTATATGGGCCCAAGGAATTAACCTAATGGCCTATTGGGATTTTGGGCCCAAGGCCCAAATCAGACAAAAAGACTGTATTTTGTCTGGCCCAATTCTTTGTACAAATACAGTAAATGCCTTGCATCTTACCGTATTAATTCCATTTTAACTTTCCCGTTAGCTATGGTGTGTGACCCTTTGGGATCATACAATACTGGTAATAAGTCCTAAACTTATAGATCAAGAGCGGACTCTAGCAAGTCATCATGATCACCCAGTATTTATGACTTATGTCTGATCTCGACACTTATCATACTTTCTAGAGATAGTACAGTAGATTTCAGGACATTCCCAACAAACACATCATGAAAAGAAAACCAAAAGACTTATTAGATAAAAAAAAGGGTTCGTAATTCTTCTCTCAATGTTACAAGTAGCAAGAAACAGCCCTTCCAAATCTCTCAAGCAAGAACAAAGTTAAGAACAAGATAAACGGTAGAATGAGTCTGAAAACCTAATTAAACTCTCTAAACACGTTTTGGGGTCAGTTTAGAATTAAAGAAAACTTCTGGACAATTCTGCAAATCTTCAAAACTTGTCTTCAACTCTCGGATATTGTTCTGTAGTCCTTGGCAACGGCGCCAAAAACATGATAGGCTCAGATTTTTAATCATATTCTATTGCAAGTGTACAGTTATGCAATGTAGTACTTAGGGTATCAAATCCACAAGGACCCACGGTCACACGATAGATTATATGCCGTCAAGTTAAGCTAAATCAAATCCAGAGAAAGCAGTAATGAAAGCAAGTAAACAAGAAAGTTATTCAATAGAGAAAGGCGTCAGACATAGGAAGTTCTCAGGAATTATGCTATCCTAGAAACTTAACTAACCGGATTCAGATTTAAAACAGGTTCAAGAACTAGAAACACAATGCTAAATAATCTAACTCTCGCTGAGATATTTCTATATCTAGCGATCCAAATCTCTTAGCTAGAGCTTTATCCAGTCTGAATTGGATAAGTTGTTGATTTCTGATGACTTGCAAGGATATTTTTTCACTAGTGTTGTATGTTGTATAGATCACATTCAGATAGGAAAGCTAAAAAAACACCAAAATAACCTATAACTCTCTTTAATCGATATTGATATGCATCCAATACACATCATCTTGATCATCACCATGATGATCATTCCCATATATATGCTTCCAAACTGCTTAGGTGTGTGACCCTATAGGATCATATAATACTGGCAGTAAGTCTACAACTCACAGACTGCAAGAGGCTTCTAGCAAAACATTACAACCGCCCAGTATCATACAACATGTCTGATCTCGACACACAACTATCGTTAGAGTAAGTACAATGTGATTTCAGGACATAATCCCAACAATCTCCCACTTGTACTGGAATCACCTATTCCTATAATCCCTTCGTCTCTATATCTCGATAGGGCATAAGGCAAGAGACTGTGTCATCCTTATTATAGCCATATCATGTTCATCGAACTCCTGATCTATACTGATAAAACAAACGACTGACAATCACCTCGTTTGAGCACGGCCATGCATTTTCTCAGTATCAAATCTTCGATGGGCTCTGAGATATTTATCTCCTGTTATATAGGAGGGACAAATCCCATCTTGTTCCATCCCTGTTCCTTCACACACTTCATGATAAAACTAAGCAATGCCTTTATAGCCACTATTTACGGATCGACGTTTGACAAGGTCAAAGTGCACCAATTCATATGCTAGGAAGCATGATGAACTCAGGTCTAAGGACTATACTCTATAGTCGTAATGAGAACCTCTCATGACACTGATATAACTATCCTGTAGAGTTCTCATTAGCGGGTCACGTCCGATCATATGTTCATCAACATATATCTATGTGATTGACTGTGATAATCATATCATTGACTCCATGAAACTTAGTCCAACAGTCACCTCACATGCTAGTCTCGCGCGGTTGTTGATGTCCCACTTCAACAACCTCGACTAGGGACAATCATAATTTATGTCATCTTTTACTTATAGGGTTTCATGATCAAGTCCTCAACTTGATGACTTATAAGATGAACATAAAATACTTTGGGACCATTATTTAATCATTCAATAATTAAATAATACCGATGTCAGTTTTAACTTACACAAACATTGCCATAGCATGTCTATGTAAAGATTATAACATAACTAAAATAACTCCCACTAGAATGAAGATCATCTCTTCAGATATCTAATACCTACAGCAACAGAATAAATCTCGTGCTTAGGTTGTGGGAGAGACTGCGCCTTTTTTGCTTGAAACAATTCCAACAAACCACACCGCCATTCAGATAAAAGCACTATTTTACGGTTCTCTGCTTGGAGCCCTTCCAACAGACAGTACCGTTATTCAGACAAAGAGACATAGTATGATACCCCGTATCCAAAATACGGTCAACGGGCAGCAGAAAGTCAACCGAGGGCAAAATTGTCATTTTTGCCAAGTCAGGGGTAAAATGGTAATTTTACCAAAAGTCGAGACGGAAGCCGAGACGGGCAGAATATTCTTATATTTCAATATAAAGAATGTTCACAAGACCAGAGTTGGAGAAATCGGAGCAGAAACATGTTTTTCGGTGAGTCGGGAATGGAAACCGACAAAACCGACGAAACTTCGAAAATTCATAACCGGAGCTACGTAAACCCGAACGGAGTGATTCAAAATGATAAATTCATAAAATAGCATGGGGAATCTTTTTATGGAGGTTTGGGAATTTATGGGATCATCCAGAGACTTTCTAAAATATTAAACCCGAAAACCGTCAAAACCGAGCTTTGGAGAGAAAAGAGGATTAAGGAGTGTTTATGGCTAATTAGGGAAGGGTTTTTGGCTACAAAGAACACTCAAAGGGACATGTGTTGTTTGCTAAGGGCACCTCCTATAGATTTTTGGTGCAAGGAATGGTTTGTATGCACAAAAACAAGTTCATGCATGTGAAAAGGTTCATTCACTCTCTCTCTCAACCTCTCTCTAGCCTCACCCACGCCTCTCTCTCTCTCTCTATTCATCAGATTCATCCCAATCATTCATACAAACCCAGAAAAAACCCAGGAAACCTTTGAATATTCAAAGGAACTCAAGAACATCTTCAAAGTGTTCTTCATACCTTCTCACACCAAAAACACCATAACTTCTTCATTATAAACCCAAATCCACTTCTGAAAAGTGCTATAGCTTCCTATCTCCCTCCTCTACAACCGCCATCCAGCCAGTCATGACCGACGTCGCCGGAGCTGGCCGGAAAATGTCCGGAAAGCTGATGCGGTTGGAAATTTGGTGTATCTTTCTCATCCTCCATCAGATCTGGATGTTTTGACTCCATTAATGGCTAGATATGCTCTCTGAGGTCAGTTTGATAGGTGGATCGTCTTCTGGTTCACCGGAAAAGGGGTGAACCGGCTGGTCAACGCCGGAGCCGGTCACCGGAGAAGCTTCGCCGCCGTCAGATTGAAGCCGGTTCTTCGGTGGTTGGGTCAGCATGGTTTGGTTCAAGATTGGGTTTGGTTTAGGGCTGGTTCGGCCTTGGTCAACGGTTAGGTCAAACCGGTCAATTATTGACCAAACCGGTTTAACCTAACCGGTTCTAATTAGACCGGTTCAGTTGGTTCAGATGGTTCAGTTGGTTCAGCCGGTTCAATTGGGTGGTCAACTGGTTCAGTCAAAGTCAACGGTCAACCTTTGGTCAACGGTCAAAGTCAGCGGTCAACTGGAGGTCAAAGTCAACGCCGGTCAACGCCGGTCAACGCGTTGACTCCGGCCATCCTCAGTTGCGGTTCATGTCAGGGTGTTTGGGAAGCCTCGGGGTTCGTGTTCGTGGGTTCGGGAAGTTCGGGTTTCAGTTCGGAGGTCTCGGGATTCATACCGCGTCAGACCGTCATTCCGCGCCTATCTCACTGTGAGTCGGCTCACAAACCCTTAGTTACATTTAAACCGAGAATTACTAAACCGTAGTATTAGGTTGCATACCCGTTAATTAAAATGAATAGTGATTATTAATTAATTGGACGTTTAGTGATAAACCGGTTAGGATCAGATAAGCACGCTAGGGTTAAAGAATTAAACGGTAAATCAATTGTGTGCCGCTAGGTTGTTAGTATCGATTGGATGATGCATTCATATAGACCGTTGTTTAGGATCGTATATGCATATATATGGTATAAGAACGATAATTAATGAATCTATATACGGGAATTAAGACGACATTAAAATATGGTTAAACCTAAACAAACGTATAGAATATTATAACGGGATCGGGGTTTAGGTTTAATAGCGGGTTTGGGTAATGAATCAATTAATTAATAATGAGACGTCGGGCAGTTAGTAAGTTTACTAACTCTAAACCGACAGATCGAGAAGTTAATAAAAGATACCTAGGCTGGGTTAATAAGGAAGTGGTGTGTGTTGTGAGCCGTCTACAGGTTAGCAATCCGCTAACCCAAGGTAGTGGACGAGAATGAATTAAAAGACTTAGAAACCCTAATAAGCATGCTTGTGTTGTGACTGTGTGATGGTGTGATTGATTGTGATTGCGTGATTGTATTTTTGTTGTGTGAGCTTTGTGTGCAGGCTTGTTAGACTGCTCGGTGTTGGGCCGAGCAGTTGCTGTGTACACTTACTCCGGTCACGGGACCGGGTAAGTTAGTGGTGCTGGCTAGGTATCTTACCTAGTCATAGCGGTGGTAGTGTAGAGGCTTGCGGAATGGTTGGGGATTTATTATTGATATTGATTGCGTGATCTATGCTAGAGTCCCAGCAAGTCTGCGTGTTTATATTTCTGCACTAGGACTCTAGGGTGCATTAGATTCTGCAAGCCTAGGTTTCGTTTACGTTCCGGTACTTCCGACCCGATTGGATCCTCGGGTTTGACCTAATCGGGCCATGGTGGTTCCGGTTATGGTGTTAACCTACTGGGTGACGCCGGTAGGTGTGCAATTCGGAGAATACGGGGTCATGTCCTAGGGCCGAATGGCATGGAAACTCAGGTAACCGGGGGTAACAGGAGTCACCGCGTATCGATGGACAGAGAACGGTGTCCTATGCGTGGGTCCTCGTGAGCACGTATAGGAGTCGAGGGTTAGTTGCCATATAGGCGACGATGTGAACCCGTGGAAGTTACCGAGATCGTAGGGCCCAGCGTTGTTTTGTTATTTCTTTCGTTGCGCGATAGATAGATCGAGTCCAATCGAGGACATGTGCCGCAGTGCCTTCGATTCCCTTATTTTCCCTTTATCTTTGGAAGTGATTGTGTGTTGTGGGTTTATCACGACGTGGTAGTGCGTGATTGACCATTTATTCGGTTGATTGTTATTTTGGGTTTTGGGGCGGGAATCTGTAGTTCTAGATAGACTAGAAGCCATTAGTGGGGAGCCGATTCACTGGGTGATCTTAGATCGCTCATTAGACTCTTTTTGTGTTTTTCAGGTTTAGCAGCGACGGACGCGGGAGGCCTCGGTGTAGTTTCGGGATGGCTTGTGACGGGATTTGATTCGGGGTTTTGGATGTTTTATTTTCGGTTTGGCTTTGGCGCCATTTTATGCGTTTGATTTATTTATGTGCTTTGAGATGACGATTTTTTGTAAAACTTCTATTAAACGTTGTGCTGAACTTTTGGTTACTCAGAAATGAAATTGTTTCCCTGATATGAGGTTTCGTCCGAATCGACACAACTCACCGAAGTGGTACAAGGTGTACAACTTGTATTACGGAAGTGAGGATAGCGAGGTCAAGGATGGATTAGTGCGAGCATTTGTCTCAAACCGATCCGTCTCTGACTTCGTCCTGTGACGAACTTTTCCTGTTCGACTTGCTCGGGTTCGATCGGTCAAGTTCTTGTTTGATTGTTGACCGGTCAACTCGACGGTCAGCGGAGAATGGGAAAGGGGCGTTACAGAAAGGTGGTATCTGAGCATGGTTCTGCATGGGTTCGAAACAATTTCATTTTTGAGTGTTTTCCGTGTTTTATCGAGTCAAATGTGTCACACAAGCATCCATTAGGAAACCGAGCCGCGTTCATTAAACCCGGGGTTGGGATGGGAAAGTAGAATTTTGTATTATTTGTACTAACTTGTCTTTGTGTTTTTGATTGCAGTCGTACAACAGTGTGTCCCGGGTGGAGTGGAGGGGTGTGTGTGTGCACGTGGGGTAGTTACAGTGAGCGGCATGAGTCAACAGGGATTAGTTGGTTCGCAGCAGGGCCAGTTGGAGCAGTTTCAGGGATACCCAGCATCGCCAGGCCATACGCGAGGATCTCGTACCTTGGATCGAGCACCAGTACCATTGCGACACTTACAGGGTGCCAGAGTAGCCGAGGTAGATTGGTCACCTCTTCCAGACCCTTTACCTGTTTTATGGAGGACGGTGCAGGGAGCCGAGACCCTTATGCAGATATGATGGGATTTTTGGGAGGAGCAGATGCGGAGTTACAGTTACCACCGCAGTGGCCAGAGACGGATGTGCCATAGACAGTTGCAGCATCAGACGTACCACCGATGTACCAGACCCGGAGCAGTATCCACACTGGGAGCAGCAGGTGGATGAGCAAGTAGCGATACATGAGGATGTTTTGGAGCAGTAGGTCGGATCTCATCACCAGCATCTACGGAGTCAGAGTTCGAGTCAGTTTCGCCACCAGCTGAGGCGATAGTGGCACCGCCAGTAGTACTAGAGAGCCGAGCATGCAGTGGGTGTGGAGTGCGTGAGTTTTATTTACATTGGTATCCCCGAGCAGTAGACCCGTGTCTTCGAGAGCCGTACCATCCAGTACCGGGACCCGATCACTGTCCGTTATGTGGTCATGAGGGCCATGGAGCACCGACTTGCCCCACCGTTGGATCAGGACCGTGTATACCGATGGAGAGCCGTACCGAGCACCAGTACCAGAGGGTTACCGAGCGGAACCCAGTCGCAGAGATCCCGAGCCCAGTCAGCCACCAGTCATTTTGATGCTGGTCATTCAGCCACCTCGACCCAAGCCAGTGAGGACTTGCCAGTTGAGTAGAGGTGAGGGTCATCGCGTACCCGATTGTTCCATCGATCCCCCGTCAGAGCCGACTTCTCCTTATCAGTTGTGTGGAGGATATGATCATCATGCATCCGCGTGTTACCGTGGACCGCGCTTGGCGTCCACTCCAGTCTGCCAGGCGTGTGGCCGCGCAGGTCACGATGCTTATCTTTGTCCGATAGCCGAGCCGCAGCATGTCGGAGCACCATCTCGAGACACACACCCGCCACACCCTCCCGGCGCACCTGCCAGCGGATACTTCAGCGAGCCATTTTGCCAGTGGTGTTGGGCATTTCGGTCTTGCTGGAGGCGTTAGGTTAGGATAGGAGTAGTTAGGCCAGGTAAGTGGGGGCACTAACTTCTTTTTATCTTGTAGATAGATCGGCGGATAGGCGACTTTGCGTGTCGCCTTTGACTTTTCAGATGTATAGCGGCGCAGTATGGGTTTTTGGATATGATAGCGGTCATGTGTGTAGGGACTCTAGTCAGGACTATGTACTAAAAACCTTATGACGTATGATATATCGTTTTATGTATGTGGTGGATGCAGAGTGTTCAGCTGATCGTTTTGAGTAGCATAGACTATTTGCATGACTGAGATGGTTATGAAAGCAAATAGACTACTATGTGAAAACAAATGATGAGTGGAACTGACGACCGTTCATCATGACCTGAACCCGGACTGACGACGCATCCGACCGATCATTAGATTGCGTGATTATGTGTGTGGTAATTGCTTGTTTTATTTCTTGCTTGCTTGATTGATTGATTGATTGATTTGTTTGTGCGGTAGTTTGCGTAGTATTAGTGTGCGTGGTTTTGGGTGGATTGATTGTTTTGGTATTAGAGACTGTTGTGTTGATTGTTGTTCGGGAAGTGGAGTAGTGATTTATCGCTTTTCTTTGGTTTTGTTAGAAAGATAAAGTGTTAATTTTATTGCGTTTTATTTCGGGTTTTGAGCTGATTTAAGAACGATTGTGATTCAACCGTCGATTCACGAGGGAGCGGACTTATAGTATATTGTTACTTAATCACGAGTAACCGTCGGGTACGTGATTAAGTAACCATATTTCTATGGGAAAGTGATATCGGGGATAGAGCGGGATGAAACTAATTGTTCCAGTGAGTTGTTGTATTGAATGTAGGACGGAATGGCGACGCGATGTGAATCCGAGACAGAACCAGAACCCGAAATCGAGATGAAGTGACAAGACGTCGTGAGACAAGTAGACCGGGCCATGAATCAGTGGTATATATTGTCAGTGGGAGATGTATCAGCTTATCAAGCAGCCGACAGGAAGAGGCCGAGGAGTATGATGTGTTAGCAAGGAGATTTGGGAAGAAGAGTCAGTGATGTTGTTGGAATCAGACAGTCGGAAGCAGGTGATCAGATCTTTGAAGAGTGTTCCAGAAAGAAAGGAAGAAGGAAGTCAGGACCCGAAAGACGTGGAGGTTGAAGCAAAGTGGGGAAGCCGAAGTGTGAATCAGTATAGAGAAGCCAACCGAGGTTAAGTTCGAAGATCGAGACCGATGGGAACAGTTAAGGATCAAGTGAAGCAAGGGAAGACAAGACTGAGGACCAGAGTGGAAGTGTTGTGAATATCAGTTGGGTAGAAAGGAACGAGACAGAAGGATCGCAGTAACGAGGAGGTCAGTGGTATGCAGCAGTGATTGAGTATAGAAGCGTCGAAGTGAAGTGATGAAGTGACTTGCAAGGTTCGGAACCGATTCGAAGTCTGTTAGTGACGGAGAATTCGGGGACCGAATTCCTGTAAGTGGGGAAGAATGTGATACCCCGTATCCAAAATACGGTCAACGGGCAGCAGAAAGTCAACCGAGGGCAAAATTGTCATTTTTGCCAAGTCAGGGGTAAAATGGTAATTTTACCAAAAGTCGAGACGGAAGCCGAGACGGTCAGAATATTCTTATATTTAAATATAAAGAATGTTCACAAGACCAGAGTTAGAGAAATCGGAGCAGAAACATGTTTTTCGGTGAGTCGGGAATGGAAACCGACAAAACCGACGAAACTTCGAAAATTCATAACCGGAGCTACGTAAACCCGGACGGAGTGATTCAAAATGCTAAATTCATCAAATAGCATGGGGAATCGTTTTATGGAGGTTTGGTAATTTATGGGATCATCCAGAGACTTTCTAAAATATTAAACCTGAAAACCGTCAAAACCGAGCTTTGGAGAGAAAAGAGGATTAAGGAGTGTTTATGGCTAATTAGGGAAGGGTTTTTGGCTACAAAGCACACTCAGAGGGACATGTGTTGTTTGCTAAGGGCGCCACCTATAGATTTTTGGTGCAAGGAATGCTTTGTATGCACAAAAACAAGTTCATGCATGTGAAAAGGTTCATTCACTCTCTCTCAACCTCTCTCTAGCCTCACCCACGCCTCTCTCTCTCTATTCATCAGATTCATCCCACTCATTCATACAAACCCAGAAAAAACCCAGGAAACCTTTGAATATTCAAAGGAACTCAAGAACATCTTCAAAGTGTTCTTCATACCTTCTCACACCAAAAACACCATAACTTCTTCATTATAAACCCAAATCCACTTCTGCAAAGTGCTATAGCTTTCTCTCTCCCTCCTCTACAACCGTCATCCAGCCAGTCATGACCGCCGTCGCCGGAGCTGGCCGGATCTGGATGTTTGGTGTATCTTTCTCATCCTCCATCAGATCTGGATGTTTTGACTCCATTAATGGCTAGATCTGCTCTCTGTGGTCAGTTTTATAGGTGGATCGTCTTCTGGTTCACCGGAAAAAGGGGTGAACCGGCCGGTCAACGCCGGACCACCGTCGGTCAACGCCGGAGCCGGTCACCGGAGAAGCTTCGCCGCCGTCAGATTGAAGCCGGTTCTTCAGAGGTTGGGTCAGCATGGTTTGGTTCAAGATTGGGTTTGGTTTAGGGATGGTTCGGACTTGGTCAACGGTTAGGTCAAACCGGTCAATGTTTGACCAAACCGGTTTAACCTAACCGGTTCTAATTAGACCGGTTCAGTTGGTTCAGATGGTTCAGTTGGTTCAGCCGGTTCAATTAGGTGATCAACCGGTTCAGTCAAAGTCAACGGTCAACCTTTGGTCGACGGTCAAAGTCAACGGTCAACTGGAGGTCAAAGTCAATGCCGGTCAACGCCGTGGTCAACGCGTTGACTCCGGCCATCCTCAGTTGCGGTTCATGTCAGGGTGTTTGGGAAGCCTCGGGGTTCGTGTTCGTGCGTTCGGGAAGTTCAGATTTTAGTTCGGAGGTCTCGAGATTCATACCGCGTCAGACCGTCATTCCGCGCCTATCTCACTGTGAGTCGGCTCACAAACCCTTAGTTACATTTAGACCGAGAATTACTAAACCGTAGTATTAGGTTGCATACCCGTTAATTAAAATTAATAGTAATTATTAATTAATTGGACGTTTAGTGATAAACCGGTTAGGATCAGATAAGCACGCTAGGGTTAAAGAATTAAACGGTAAATCAATTGTGTGCCGCTAGGTTGTTAGTATCGATTGGGTGATGCATTCATATAGACCGTTGTTTAGGATCGTATTTGCATATATATGGTATAAGAACGATAATTAATGAATCTATATACGGAAATTAAGACGACATTAAAATATGGTTAAACCTAAACAAACGTATAGAATATTATAACGGGATCGGGGTTTAGGTTTAATAGCGGGTTTGGGTAATGAATCAATTAATTAATAATGAGACGTCGGGGAGTTAGTAAGTTTACTAACTCTAAACCGACAGATCAAGAAGTTAATAAAAGATACCTAGGCTGGGTTAATAAGGAAGTGGTGTGTGTTGTGAGCCGTCTACGGGTTAGCAATCCGCTAACCCAAGGTAGCGGACGAGAATGAATTAAAAGACTTAGAAACCCTAATAAGCATGCTTGTGTTGTAAATGTGTGATGGTGTGATTGATTGTGATTGTGTGATTGTATTGTTGTTGTGTGAACTTTGTGTGCAGGCTTGTTAGACTGCTCGGTGTTGGGCCGAGCAGTTGCTGTGGACACTTACTCCGGTCACGGGACCGGGTAAGTTAGTGGTGCTGACTAGGTATCTTACCTAGTCAGAGCGGTGGTAGTGTAGAGGCTTGCGGAATGGTTGGGGATTTATTATTGATATTGATTGCGTGATCTGTGCTAGAGTCCCAGCAAGTCTGCGTGTTTATATTTCTGCACTAGGACTCTAGGGTGCGTTAGATTCCGCAAGCCTAGGTTTCGTTTACGTTTCGGTACTTCCGACCCGATTGGATCCTCGGGTTTGACCTAATCGGGCCATGGTGGTTCCGGTTATGGTGTTAACCTACTGGGTGACGCCGGTAGGTGTGCAATTCGGAGAATACGGTGTCATGTCCTAGGGCCGGATGGCATGGAAACTCAGGTTACCGGGGGTAACAAGAGTCACCGCGTATCGATGGACAGAGAACAGTGTCCTATGCGTGGGTCCTCGTGAGCACGTATAGGAGTCGAGGGTTAGTTGCCATATAAGCGACGATGTGTACCCGTGGAAGTTACCGAGATCGTAGGGCCCATCGTTGTTTTGTTATTTCTTTCGTTGCGCGATAGATAGATCGAGTCCAATCGAGGACATGTGCCGCAGTGCCTTCGATTCCCTTATTTTCCCTTTATCTTTGGAAGTGATTATGTGTTGTGGGTTTATCACGACGTGGTAGTGCGTGATTGACCATTTATTCTGTTGATTGTTATTTTGGGTTTTGGGGCGGGAATCTGTAGTTCTAGATAGACTAGAAGCCATTAGTGGGGAGCCGATTCACTGGGTGATCTTAGATCGCACATTAGACTCTTTTGTGTTTTTCAGGTTTAGCAGCGACGGACGCGGGAGGCCTCAGTGTAGTTTCGGGATGGCTTGTGACGGGATTTGATTCGGGGTTTTGGATGTTTTATTTTCGGTTCGGCTTTGGCGCCATTTTATGCGTTTGATTTATTTATGTGCTTTGAGATGACGATTTTTTGTAAAACTTCTATTAAACGTTGTGTTGAACGTTTGGTTACTCAGAAATGAAATTGTTTCCCTGATATGAGGTTTCGTCCGAACCGACACAACTCACCGAAGTGGTACAAGGTGTACAACTTGTATTACGGAAGTGAGGATAGCGGGGTCTAGGATGGATTAGTGCGAGCCTTTGTCTCAAACCGATCCGTCTCTGACTTCGTCCTGTGATGAACTTTTCCTGTTCGACTTGCTCGGGTTCGATCGGTCATGTTCTTGTTTGATTGTTGACCGGTCAACTCGACGGTCAGCGGAGAATGGGAAAGGGGCGTTACACATAGCTAAGTGGGAACCGGAAATCGTCTTTGTCCGTCTAACTACTCTCAAATGGTTCGTCACTTCCTCAGTTCACCACGAACCTATCCTTAGTGTTCCTCAAACACTTGGGATATTTCTGGCAACTGTTCAGTGAATTTTACCGGAACATCTTGGTATCTACTCGTAATGCGTAGGATGCATCTGGATGAGTGTAAATTATGGCATTCATGATGGATTCCATTTCAAAAGCATAAGGAATTACACTCATACACACTAGCTCAGCCAGTGTCCAAGACACTTCGTATTGCTAAGATCATTGCCATAAGACCTTTGGTATTAAGCCATTCTTGGAATCATGCATATTGGAACAGTCCATTACCTTATCAACATAAGGATCTTGACACGCTCCAATTAGCCTACCCAATCTATATCAATAGATTCTTATTCCAAGAATTCACGCGGCTTCTCCCATGTCTTTTGATGAAAATGACTTCCGACCCAAGTCTCATGAGACTTAAGCGACGGATCGTCGTTTATGAGAATGAGTATGTCATCAACATACAGAACGAGAAATGCAACTACGCTCCCTCTAGTCCACTTATAAACGCATGGTTTCATTTCGTTCCTGATCAAGTCACAACTTTTGACCACTTTATCAGAATGTTGATTCCAACTCCAAGATGTTTGCTTCAATCCAGAAATGGATCGGTGAAGCTAACATGCATACCTAGCAAATTTTCGGAGTTGGGGCTCACCATCGCTTCTTGAATTTCGCAGGCTCGTCACTTTTCAATGATCAAAAGATCACGACAATCGGTTACGAGAAATCACTCTCGGGTTAGTGACGGATCCATTCGGATCTGCAAACTTCAGGCTCCACAGGTGTAGGTCCTACAGTACTTTGTAGATCTCACCGCTGCTCTCCCTCATCAGGTTGAGCAGCCTCCTGTGTTTATCGAATTTCTTCGATGTGTACTTTTACTCCCACTGTTCTTATTGGAAAGTATAATCTTTCTCAAAAGACACAGTTCCGGACAACAAAATTTTGTTTTCGGATTGGTTATAAAAGTAATAAGCCTCGGTTTCCCTAGGACAACCAGCGAGGTAGAACTTATCAGATTTGGGTTCAAGCTTGTTAGCTATCATCCCCAAATGAACAGAAACAACATACTTGAAAAACTTCCAGTCCACATCCAATGTGGTGTCTTTCAATTGATTCTGATTGAAACCTTTTTATGCGCAAACACAGACATTTTAGAGCGTATTCTTAAAGGATTTTTGGAAAATTTGTGTGACTCATCATCGATCGGAACATATCCAATAAGGCCCAATAACTTTTCTCAGAAACACCATCCAGGTTTTCAGAAGAATTGAGTCGTAAAACAACTTCACACTCATTCAGATGATCACTTATTTCTTGACTTAAGTATTCTCCTCCGCGATCCAATCGAGGATTTTCAATACTTATGTCAAGTTTATTCTATACTTCATTGTGGAAACTCCTTTGACCATTTCAAAAGATTCCGACTTGTGTCTTATCAGACGAACACAACCATGTTTACTGAATTCATCAGTAAAGATAATGAAGTCCTGAAGATTTCCTCTGGCATTAATGCTCATCGGGCCACATACATCAGTATGAATAATGCCCAATAAGCCTCTGCCCCTTTTCTTTAACACTGCTAAAGAAGCCTTAGTCATTTGGCCCAATAAGGATGATTTCAGTAGCCAACTCTAGGCTAACTAGACAATCCAGTTTCCCCAGGTTATCAATGTAACCCATCATTTTAATGACATGAGGACGGACTCATTGGAGCATCCTTTGGTAGCTTGCACCCAATGAGAGACTTAACCGTCTGGTATCTATCAACTCGTGCATGTTCCTGAAACATCAGTTTCAGACTGGTGATCATCTCTATTGGCGACTCCACGTTCTCGTATTGACTTTTCAAGTCCGAGTCCATGGTAGCCAACATCAGACCACGCACATCTACCACATCAATATAATTCTTATTCCAAGCATCATATACTGCATGCGAGGCATTGGTCCCAAGTTTCTCGGGGAGAGCTTTCTCAAGGACATAGTCCTTACTCTCTTGCTTGAGAACTATTCTCAAATTCCGATACCAATCCAGGAAATTTGATCCATTTAACTTGTCCTTCTCAAGGACGGATCGCAATGAGAAAGTAGTTTTAGACATAAGCTGAAATCTAAGAAAAACAAAGATTTAGTTATGTATTCCATGAAATGAGAAATCTTATCTAATAAGAAAACTCGCTTTATATTCAAACAATGTTTCCTCTATGGATATAATGATCCAAGATCCATACTTCACCAAAATCTGAGTGGACGACTCGCCATCACCCAAAATTTAGTTATCTAAGTAAGCAAATCATTGCTAATTGTACCCAGTACAACTCTTGGTCGCATATAAGACAATCCATGTCTCATCTACTCTGACGTCTCTGGGCCCAGAACTTCTGATAGCCCAGTCAAGTAAACCAATCTCTTCAGTCTTGTGATCACTGACAGTCGCACTGCAAGTCTATCAATGATCACCTGCCTTACTCATGTAATTGTGGATACCAAGGACTCCAAGACTATCCAACAACGAAACGAGTCTTGACAGTAGACAAGATTGGGCAAGACATCAAGGTCACTTGATATTTAGTTGAGGAAACGAAACTCTAAAAGGTTAGCAAATCAATCTCTTAGGTCATGTAATTTTCGATGTCAAGCACTGCAAGTCCATCAACATAATTACTTGCCTTACTCACGTAATTGTGGACACCAAGCTCTTGGCTAGACCATCACACAACGAAATGAGTCTTGACAGTTGACCATATTGAAGCTGAGCTTTGATCTAATACACATCCAATGTGTATCAAAAAGGATTTAGAACATTTAATCTTGATACATATCCAATATGCATCCAAAAAGTGTTTTAATTGTTCTTTATCAACTAGGTTTAAGTCGAGTTTGGTTTTGCAAATTCAAGGTTCAAAAACCAGAATTGTGAGCACTGCGTCGATCGACGCAGACCATGTCTGTCGATCGACACCACCAAACAAAACCAGACTTCAATAACCGGTTAATCCAATTAACCCGGTTCATTGAACCGGTCATGTCGATCGACACATCCTATGTGTGACGGTCGACATAGACCTAAATCGGAGGCAGTTTTGATAACCGGTCCAATCCAATTGAACCGACTTATCAGATCAAACTGATCTTAACCGATCAAATCAGTTTATACTAATTGAGATAATCAGTTCAATCCAATTGAACCAATTCATCCAATTTAAAACGATCTGACCGGACTTAACCAAGCATGATAACCGGTCCAATCCAATTGAACCGATCAATCAATCGCAAGGTCTGTGTCGACCGACATTCAACCTGTGTCGATCGACACTCAACCTGTGTCGACCGACACTCAAACTGTGTCGATCGACACAGCAGGCATTTAGGTTTTCTTCGCGAAAACCCCTAGCCGCCAATTCTGACGAATTCACTATCCTGTGTCGACCGACACACCTTTTGTGTCGATCGACACCATACGAAAAACAGAACCGTTTCTGATAAAAATTGATCTAACCTGTTCTTATTCATACTATCTTATGAGAGAATTTAAATCATCAAATTCTATTAAACAGGCTGATTCAGTGGAAAACCCTAAGGCTCTGATACCACTGATGGAATTCCTAGCAGTTCCTAATCCGATTAGGCAACCCTAAGTCTGAATTCCGAGCCTAGGATCTAAGGATTTGTGTTATTGAATCATGGATCTCGCGTTTACCTTGTTCTGGCAGCGGAATGAATGGTAAGACGAGATCATGAGCGATTCAGATGCCTCGCCTCTATCGTAGTCCACACGCACACAACCTGGAAAGCCGGGATGCTAGTGACGGATCTGGGAATTGAAGAGAGAGTTTTCTGCTTTCTCTGATCAAGAAAAACGGAACCGCTTCTTTTCAGGTCGATCATATAAGCCTATATATATGACATGTTATGACTAAACCATCTTTCGGGTTTAACCGAAAAAGTCTAAGTCATAAACCGAAACATCAGTTTCGGAATCGACCCCGTGTCGATCGATACACCTACTGTGTCGATCGACACACCTCTCTTTAATCGATATTGATATGTATCCAATACACATCATCTTGATCACCACCATGATGATCATTCCCATATATATGCTTCCAAATTGCTTAGGTGTGTGACCCTATAGGATCATATAATACTGGCAGTAAGTCTACAACTTACAGACTGCAAGAGGCTTCTAGCAAAACATTGCAACCGCCCAATATCATACAACATGTCTGATCTCGACACATAACTATCGTTAGAGTAAGTACAATGTGATTTCAGGACATAATCCCAACAATATCATCCTTTATTAATCGTTTTCCTTGGTGAAGGTTGGACCCCATGAACTTTTATTTTCCGGGGTTTTGGAGCAGCAACTGGTCCAGATGCAGCATCAAGTGCTTTTTTTCCTTGTGGTCTTCCCACTTTACGTCTCAGTGGGGGCTTTGCCAGAGACTGAGCCACAGAGCATGGGATATGATCATTAGTTGGTCCAAGTCTCAGGGCTACTGGGATCCTTTCTTGTGAATCTGGTTCTCTTGTTTTCTCTTGTTGGACATGAGAGGGTAGAGGTAAAGCCGCCATAGCCATCTAAATAGCCGTTTCCTCAAATTTCCATGTTCTTCTGCTTACCTCACTCTCTCGTTTACTGTAGCTTTTTCAAGGGATCAACACAGTTGGCATATTGAATCATCCCATCTCTAAGTTCACATGTACCTTTGTTGATAGCATGTTGAGGGATAAGAACTTCATCAGGATTTGGTGAAGGCTCTCTATCCAAGGGCGGTCTTCTAGATATCGCAGAGGAAGATTCCGATGTAATCGGTTCACCAAGTCTTTCAGTGGAAGGAATCCTTGTTTTTTCAACCCACTCATGTCTTTCTCTTAAGGGTCTTCCTTTGCTTGGTGAGCGGCTACGATAAGAACTTTCTTCTCTATGTTTGTACCGTGAGATTCCTCTTGGGTAAGCTACTTATCTTCTCTATTCCTCTTTATTTTGCCAGTAGTCTTTACCATAGGATTTGTTTGTGGTCGTCCTGGTGGTGGTGAGGTGCGTAGCCATATTTGTCCTAAGACATGTAGCCATTATAGTTTTGGTCACGAGGGATCTTTGAGAGATTTGAAGGATTTAACTTTGGATAAACTGACTTTGGCTCACTTCTATTCATAAGTTCTCTAGGACGGGTTTCTCGTACCGTAGATACTAAGTCAGAGCGGGCATGATCAACTTCCCGAGTTTGTTAAATTATTTTATTAAATTACAGTTGTTTGCTTCGTGGTCTAGATGAAAGCAAGCAGTACAGTAATTTTCCTGTTTTCATATACTAGATGAGCTTCCACAATATCCTCTGAGTTGAACTCAACAAGGGTAATCATAATGAGGAGTTGAAGTCCATTGATAACGA